>WEIT01007110.1:1147-35957 GCA_013389985.1 Dryoscopus gambensis | reverse complement strand
TCGCGCCTCACGCTTCATGCCCGTTTGCCTCTGATTGGCTGGAGCCGGCTCTCGGTTCCTCCCTTGGAGCGGGGGTGGGTAGGGAAAGGGAGGGGGAGGGTGCGCGCACCCGGCTCGCGGNCGAGGCGCCGGCCCGCGGGGCGGGGGCTGAGCCTGAGGGGAGCGCTGAGGGAAGGTGAGAGGGAGGGAGGGGAGGATGGAAAAAAGGAGGGAGGGAGGGAGGAAAGGAGAGAAGGGACACCTCACGGTGCGCTGTGCTGTGGAGCTGCCGCCGCTGGGTGCGCGGTGATGCGATGCTGGATGCAGCCGGCACTCCCTCAGGCAGGGCTGGCCTTGCTTAGAGCTGCACAACGCTCCCGTGTTATTCACTCCGTGACATGACACCGAAGTCTGTGGGAAATCTCCGCGGGGTGCTAAGTGGGTCGCGGTAACGAACAATATGCTTACTTAAATCCGCTCCGTACTGAAAGTTACCGAGTTACTTAGTTACCGTGTGAGGGCTGGCTCATGCCCGCGTGGTAAAATGGTCTCTCGTGGCTCGGGAGAGGATCGCGCCTGAACAGAAGGGTAAAGCTACGGGAGCAAGAATACTGTCTATACGCAGTGCTTTCGAGATGAGTTTCTTACAGTTTTGGCATTGGAAATACGCGTTCCTGTTTTGGGAAACGCCAGTACCTGCCTTACGGTCCTTCCCCCGCAGCACCCGAGTGTGGGAGCGGTGATGTCAGCCCGCTGGAGGAGCCGCGGCTTTCCCGCCCCTCCAGCTGGAGCGGGTGGGATTGTCGCCTAATATCTTGTATCACCTCGTCATAAATGAGCAGTAAAGCAATAAATCCCTTTAAGCCTTGAACTACCTTTGCACTTCCCTGATTGTTTTTTTTTTCCTCCTTTGGCTGTTTACCCTTGATGGTCTTTTTCTGTATACGAGAGACTTGCAGCCTCTTGTAATAAAAGCTACCATTATTGTGGTGACCATTGTTAAAGTTGGGGATTGCTGGGTTGTGAGGGAGCTCCTGGTAGGCTCCTTCCCTCATCCCTCCCCAAACTATTTTACTGCACAGGCTGCTCCCTCATTTTGTTGCACGCTTCACTTCGGCACTCTAGTGCTGGAAAACCCCCAAGTAGTGTACGGATTTTCTGGGAAGTGGCAGGAAAGCTCCAGAACTGGCTTCAGAACAGGCTTTGTGCTGGCAAAGCAGCTTCAGCACAACCAAAGCTGTTTTGGCTGAGGTGTACCAGATCCTAGTTTAGAGGAAGAGCGATGTATGAGTTAGGGATGCCAAACTGGGACAGAAGAGACAGAGATTTTCTTTTCTCTTTATACCTCAGCTCTTCATTTATGAAATAAAATCCTTTAACTTGAGCACAGATTAGGATGCTGGAGAGGAGACAGGCAATTGCTGCTGGAGATGGCAACTCAGGACTGCAAAGTCCTTTCTTTTTCAGGTCCCTGCTCAGGTACCTGACAATATCACTGATATTGAATAGCTAAATAGAAAAAACATGTGGGAAGAAGTGGTGAAAACAGCAGAAGAATTTGCTTTACACACAGGCCCGTCTGTTTCCAAGTGCTTGAGCTTCACACTGGTTTGTCATTATAGCATGAGTAAGAGGACTTGGGTTTTTTCCTAATTGGAGTTATTTGACGGATTTTTTCTAGATTGCTATCAGTGTGGAAAAAAAAGACAGTAAAATCAGAGAAAAGAAATATTTGTTTCTCCTGGATATAGAGAAGTCTATGCACTTTTACTAGACAAGAAAACTCCATCTCGTTGCTACTGGCCATTTCACTGACAGTTGTTCAGAAGCTGTGCTTCAAAACCTCCAATAATCTCTTTCAATGTATCAGAGAATTTAAAAGGAGATAGGAAAATTATGAACTATTTTTTTATAACCTTTTTATTACAACACACCCTTTCTTAGTGTAAGCTTAGCTTGAGTTTCAGTCCTTTAATGACTTCCATTTTGATAAATATCCTGGATCCATGTGAACGCCACATGCATATTCCCTTTGGACATTTGTTCTGCTCATGACGCCGTTTATTGGTTTAATGCTTTCTTAGCAGTGAGCAACTCATAGCCATTCATCGTTGGTTTTACAAAAAGGGTGTAGCTCATTTGAAAACAGTTCATTCTGTTTTGCAGCAAACATGGTCTCTCTCGTGGGGAGCCGTGAGCGTGGACAGCACAGTAAAGGCAAGAACAAAATACTCGTAGTAGAACTTGTGATAGGCATAAGGCAAATAATCATAAGGGGCTGCAAGTTTAGTTGATATGAAGGCAAATAGATATGTTACTTGCCAAAATTATTTTTATTTCATTATGTCTAAAAGTAAATATTGGTTATTGCTTAAGATGATGCTCGTGTTTACATTGTGGGTTGGAGTTCTTTTAGCCACGTTACCCTGCTTTGTACATTTCAAGTGTGGTTTGCTGGAGTGGGCAGGAAGCAATGTGGCAGCAGTGGCATGAGCTTGCTCTTACTGAAATCCTAGGCAGCAGTGCCACAGATATGAAGTGCATGGTCTGAAGGCATGATTCAAAACTTCAGTAGAATATGTGGAAAGAGAGGAAAATAAATGTGCTGTTATCCAAGAAAAGTTTCTGCTCTTAGCCAAGAACTTCCCCAGTTTGGCTCAAAGCATTCAGGAGGAGCAATGCATCAGAAATTTATACTGCTCTTCTTCATGCAGTATGCATTAAACAGATAAACAGAGCGAGGTGTTCTCCTCAGAGAACTACTAAGATGTACTTGTAAGTTTTAAGTCCACATTCAAATAAAACAGGAAAAAAGAAAACAAAACCATTTCTTCTACTTATATGTGTAATATTTTTCTGCTTCTGAGGAGGAATCGATTACACTTAGGTAATGCTTATAACCAAATTTAACAAAACTAAGGCTTCTGCTAACTTCAGAATATATTGAAATCTAAAAGGCATCAGAAAAAAAACTCAAAGAAAAGAATTAAGTACTGAATTAGTGGCTCAAAAGCTCCAAGACTGACTGACTGCTTAAAGTACTGAACTCAGGTCTGTGGAGCCTGATTATGTTCTCAGCAACTGATGCTTGTTTCAGTTTAGAAGCACCTTGTTATTAGGACCAATGCAATATCCTATCCCATGGATTAGTCAATCAACCAGCCATCTTCTTCAATAATGGGAAAAGACAAATGTGGCTTCATGATCCTTATGTTGAATTTTACACCATAGCAACCAAGCTGCATTAGCACACTTTTGTAGCAGACGTGGGCTCTGTATTTATGTTCAACTTCTGCCTACATCTAATAGGTTAATTTGATGTAGCATCTAATAAATGAGACCTATTAAGAGAATAATTCCTCAGCTGCCTGTATCCCCTGGATAACCTGGCGTTAAAGCCTGTGAAGGAAGTAACTGAGATAAGAAAGGTTAGGTCACAGACAAACACATAGTGACTAATTCTGCTGTAAGCAAGGTACAATCTGGACTAAGCTCCACTCTTCTGGTGTGAGCAGAGCCCTGAGACTTTGTATGACCTCTTCTGTCAGCATGGAGGGACAAAACTGCTTGTCACAGAAATCCCCTTCCCCTCAGACAGTAAAACTTTTTTTTTTCTCTGTAATTTATTTTGCCTTCAACTCCATACCATGACCATGTAATCTGTTACTTCAATGGCTGAACAGAATATAATCATCATTGAGTCCTCTACTTCCTTTGAAGTAATGGAGACACTTCCACAAGTCTTGATGGAAATTTCTATTTTTCATTGGCTCTGAATGCAGCCTTAATAATATATTCAATCAGGAAATAGTCAATCATGTCTCTTTTCTATGATAGTATAACATGAGCCTTTTGTTAATTTATTAATACGTGTAATTTAGTAAAGCTTATTGGAATGTTTTTTCCCATTTTTCTGTAAAACTTGTATACCTGTAGCAAAGGGAATTGCAGTTGGATTGATGCATGATTTTATTCATACCAATTGCATTGTTACACCAGATATTTCTTATTGCTCACAAAAAATGTTAAGTCTAGAATTCTGACTTGTAAAGCACTTAACTTTCTTTCACAAGTCTGTCTCTTTTATTCCAAGCAGCAGCAGATTTTACTGGCAAGATCAAATGCCATCTAAGGCCAGAGCTGCCACATGGCATAGAGAGAATGACAGGGTGCAGATACTTACTTCAGCTGAAAAGCTTGCAGACATCATAATAGTAGTTGTTGCTAAGTTGTTGATTCTTTATGGACCAGTAGCAGGTTGATACTGAGTTTGTGAATCCCCTTTCTGAAACTAGGCTGAGCCCAGGACTTTGACGTGGGAACTGTGCAGTTGTTGCAGTCTGGGTGAGACTTTAGGGCTGTCCTTGAGTTCCTCAGCCTCTTGGCTTACCTCCTCAGGGCATTGCTCACAGGGGAGCATTTTGCCATAGCAAAGTGCTCCCAGCCTAGTCCTGCATTGAAGTTGCACTTGGAGCAGGGAGCCTGCTTTTGTGTTTTGCCTCGCTGGTTCTACATCTGGTAAAACGCTTGATGAATTTTAAACAAAAAGGAAGCCTGCTGTTTCTTATTCCCTGCATCAACGGCCAAAAGAATGCTACTTTGAAAGACAGGGATTCGGAAAGTTTGCAGATTTGCAGTTGTGTTAGACACCCAGGCAAGATGCAGCTGCAAAGAGAGAGGCTGCACAGCTGTCCCCCTTTCCTCTTCCTCAGTGATAGGAAGGGTGGTGGGATCATGGCAGACAATGTTCTCCTAGATCTGTGTCTCCAGCAAAAACGCTGCATGGAAAAACAGCCAATAAGCAGTCTAGGGAGAATAGGGGAGCATAACATTTCACCCAAAGCCCCTTTTGCTTGTCCCTTACCAAGAGAATTTGCATCTTCTGTGCTTTGATGCTGTGAGACAGAGAACTTCAGGACTTAATTTGAGACAATCATAGGCTTTTTTATTTTCCTGCTGTGGTTTTTCGTTTCCAGCACCAAATACTAGCAAAAAACCGAGGTGCAACTTTGGCCCTTGAAGTATACCTGCCAGAGCACACAGGGTTAAGGAGGATAAAGGGGAGGGGTTTACCCGAGGCACTGCTTGGTATTTGTGTCTCCCATGAATGCAAGGGGTGTGTTCCACCAGAAAGCAGCCCTAGCAAAGGATAATATGCTCATTCATTTGCTGTGTTGGTCTAAGGTAACCACAAAGACCTAGAGTTCGTACAGCGCCAGGTACTCCAAGCAGTACACTAAGATAACGTAACCTGGCCCTACTCCCAGAGAATGACTTTTCCCAGAGTCAAATTGACCAACCTTTTATTATATCACAAGATACTTAATTTCTTACTCTGCACCAATTTGGGCTCGTTGAAGAAATACATCTGGGAAACTTTCTTAGGACCTCAGACTTAAAAATCCAGTAGTAATAAGCTAAATATTCTCTTCTGTCTTTTAAAAACTCCAGCCTTGAAACTCTTGGTTGTGGCATGTACTGTGGTACAGCACCAGCTTCAGATGTAGCTGCAACCCAAAGAACAATACACCATGATGTGAGTGTCACTTTTAAATACAGGCTCTTCAACATCTGCTTTACTTTTGGACGAGAGTCAAACTCTTCTACAACCCTATCCCAGCTCCCCGCCTCCCCGATCCCAACAGAGTTCAAGAGTGCAGCCACGCAACCTTTGTCAAACGAGATTCTTGTAGCAACCTCGCTCCCCAGCCTGGGGACTGCACAGAAATCCCCTTGCAAGAGAGTCCCTCCCACCTATGCTCAAAGAAGAAAACAGTTGCTATAGTAACCAGTTCTCTACCTGCATGGAATTGGCTCTCTCTTCCCTCTTAATCTTCTCTGGTTTTATTAGTTCTGGGCGAGAAGCAGCTCGTCAGGTCAGGGCTGTGCTTGGTTCTGCAGGCTGGAGGAATGCGTGGAAGGCACTGGAGGGGGCGAGGGGTCCTCACCCATCAGGTGGTTGTTGCTTGCTAACTTTGCTGGCTGAAGAATGTCCTGTGTGAGGGTTGCCAGCGCTGCCCTTTTGTGAGAGCCACCCAAGCCGCGGGGGGACAGGCACTTTGCTTCCCCTTCCTGCCCCAGCTTGTGGTGGAGCCCTACTGCTATCTTGTCCAAGAGCAGACCTGCCACTTGCCACCTGTGGCCTTCCTTGCACATCCTTTGCAGCCTCACTGGGATAGATTTCATTGGAAAAAGAAACTGAATACAGTTTCTTTTCTTTGATAGCGCATTTTTGCAACTCTTCCTAGGGTTAAAAATTACCACAAAACACTGAAAACACCGGGAATCTAAACTATGCTAAATTGTATCTTTTCCAATATGTCTGATGTGGCCAGGTATTAGACTAATAGTTTTCTGCATTATGAATTCCATTGTGGAAGAGTATAGCTGGGAGCCAAATAAACCTGCCGTAAGGAATAACATTCCAGACCCACATCTAGTTCTGTGTGTGCAACACAGACAAATTGCCTGCACAAGGCAGGGCGTGTTCCCCTGACAACAAGAGGACTCAGGGGGGTATAATGTGGTGACTAGGGAGGGGGGAAAAAGCCACAGAATTAATTACTGTAGATGTAGTTATGGCCACTAATAAAAGGCTGCAGAGAATCATGTAGGACAGAGCAGGTAGCACACTGTAACAAGGCACCAGGCACTGTCACTGCTTGTGCTAAATGCTCAGAACCTGTGTGCTGTGAAGGACCCAAAAGCATTGACTGGACGCTGGGACAAACTAGGCCAGAGCAAGCCAACGAGAAGACTTCCTTCTTATGTTCATGTAGCTGGCATTACCATGATAGTAAATGCTCTATATTTAAGTACAACACAATAAAAAGATTCCAGAACACACCCACATCAATATGTTGCTTGAACAACAGCCAGTAGTAAAATAGAAATGTGCATACATTTCTAAAACATTTCAAAAATCTATTACTGATCCAAATAATGAGGTAGGTCACAGACTAATCTTAAAATGACTTGGACTTCTAAAATATCTTTTTTTCCCCTCTATTTTTGCCTGTTATGCAACAATTTGCCATGCTAAGCATGCACAGCAGTGAACTAATAGCAAGCTGAAATAACTGATTTGTGATGGAACTTGCAACTCCAGTACTGCTGGTTATTCAAGCATGGTGCAGTTTTCCCTTATGTTAGGATGTAAAAAGGTGGATTCCAGATACGGATTCCAGACACCATAGTTTTGACTCAGGTGCTGATTATACTTAAGCAATTAGCATGGCTTTTATGGCATCCTGGCAGTTTCCCATTTAAGCCAAAGAATGGTTTCTAGCTGGTTATTTCCTTATGGGCCATTAAACCTTTAACATGGGCACGCTCAGCATAAGGAGGTAGCAGAGAAAAGTTTTGGAATCTTTGGGGAGCTCAGCCTGCAGCAACAGCAGCAGTGGAACTCTGCCTGGGGCAGGACACATGTTCTAAGCAAGAGCTTCACCTATTCACCTCACTCAGACCCATTTGTTCCTTGCCAGTGATAACAATTAGCAGCCTGAGGTTAAAGAAAGGTCATTGAGTTAGAAAATTATTCCAAATACGACACAGTGTGATTATTCATGGTGAACTGACTGCCAAAGAAGTGGTCACTGGACTTGGAGCACACACGTGGAGGGCAGACAGGATAAACACAGGAGGGTCACCAGAACAGTTTGAGCATTTCTGGGGCTGGCCATGCTCTTCCTCACGCACATGCACACACATTGATGTTCAAGTGCTCTAGCCTGAAACCTAGAAAACTACAGATCTTGTCTGTTTTACACAGACACTGATAATTTCTTAGCCTATCTGATGAGATTTAAGTTGTATTGCTATTTATAGGAAGAAACATATCACTCTAAATTTCCTGTGCTCATTTATATATATACATATATATATATATATATATATAAATTCGCCCAAAAGATCAAATAACATTTATTAAGTCAGTCCTCTGACCTAGTGTCTTTGACTAACAATATCTTGTTATTGTACAGGTCTTTAGATTTTCAATAATCTTTTTATTGCCATATTGGCATAAAATGAGTGCAGGGGATTTTTGTGTGAAACACTCAAAATCATCCAGATAAATGACCTTCATTCAGAGACAGTCACTGATAATGCCTGGGAGGTGAGGGTAACTTTATATACAGCCAGAGTGATTTTGTGATATGCCTAAACTACCTAAACATAACAGCTGTGGCCTGGTTTTTGACCCCAGAATTAAGCTCGCTGTTAATTCTTATAGGAATAGTGCTGTACACTACAGAGCTTTTTAATGTGAAATTTTGTAAGTAATTTGATCCTAATTTGTTTTCGTTTTGAAACACTCATGATAACTAGAAAATACTGGTCAGCAAGAAATGAATCCAGATTAGAAACCCTCTGAAAACAGAATGAAACCCACTGCCTCTTTAAGCAGAGCACATAATACTCAGTTACATGTATTTAACAGTTTTTTAAAATGAAATACAACATGATATAAATAATTTCCTCTTTCCATTCTGATGATAACACATGCCGACTGAATTTACAAATCCGGTTTGTTATGTATTAACCAGTCATCTGGGAATCTGATTGAGTAACACAGCAGTTGTTGCAATACCAAGACTCCCATATAAATCATGCCCGAGTCCTAAGTCAATATTGGTTCAAATACTGATTCCCATGAGAGATAGGGCTGCAGTTGAAGAGGTTACAGGTGCCGACTGAACCACTTTAGAGAGGACTGCTCCCTGTGTTCATTTGAGATCGACATCAAAGTGCTCACTTCAGTTTGAATTCATGAGAACAGAGCGTTTGCTTTCACTTTTGATACTGACACTCTCTATCAGAACTTTCAGAGTTTTGATGTGCTAAAATCAAAGGTATCACATCATGTTTAAGTACTAAGTTATTCAGTTATTTACACTCCAGAGAGATGTAACAGCTGGGAAGGGGAGAGTGAGACACAAGAAGTTACTCTTTATGGGGCACTAAAAGCAGGAGGAGAGGGGGACATGCAGGTATTTATTCCTGCTGATAGATGCTGTAACACCTGCTACACAAAAACAAATGAACAAGCAGAAAAAGGAATGTGAAGTTAAGGAAGCATCCAACACCAAAATGAAAAACTGTCTTCAACACTTTGGAAAATGGGAGTCTGTCATCAGTTGGAGGAAGCTCAAAGGAAAAGGAGTGCCACATCCCATTTGTTTTTACTCTAACAAGAGGTATTGTGAGCTGCATCGACACAGGCAATCTGCTCTTCCATTGCAGTACAGCTATCTCTGTCACTTAGCCTTGAATCCCAGCTGTTCTTCTGAGTAGGACAAGCACAGATCCTTCTGGATACATTTCACAATTAGAGATCTAAACAAGAATGAGTTTCCCCAAAGTCTCCTGGGCACTTCTGTCCTGGCAAGTCCTAAGCCACCAGTTAGAAAAAAAAGCATGTATACTCCATTCCAAACAGTCTGAATCAGTGGACTGTGAATAACATAAGCCAGGTGCTCTAAACCTTCATGTGTTGTAGATACTCATTTTAAGAGTGGCTCTGTAATTGCTATATTGACTAAACCAGTTGCAAGAAAAGGGTTTATACCACAGAAATGAAGTTCCTGTTTTGAGCAATTTAAGATAAGTACATTTACATAAAAACAGCTCAACCTGGCCTACTTCTATCTCTTAGAATAGCTCATTGTTTCTATTATTTAAAGACACAGAAAATAAATCTATGCAGTATCTTGGCTTTCAGACTAACACAGTTTTCCTAATAATATTTGTAACAACTCTCTTGGAATCAATGCTTAGAGCATCACACCACATGAGACATGGTATAAATCATAACATTTGGAAGTAAGTACCACCTAACTAGTCACTGAATTCAGACTAATTTGAATCCTAGACTATCCTGAGCTGGAAGGGACCCATGAAGATCATCAAATCCAACTTCTGACTACATGCAGAGCAACCTAAAAAAAGGTTAAACAATCTAAGAATGTTGTCCAAATGCTTCTTGAATAGTGACAGGATTGGTGCCATGACCACTTGCCTGGGAAGCCTGTTCCACAGCTTGAGCGCCCCTGCAGTGAAGAACTTTTTTCTAGTATCTAACTAGCCCAACAAAACATTCTCTAGCTGACATCTTTACTATGATATGCTTTCCACAATGCCATAGCACATAGCAGAAAATTGTTCCTTGAACTCTGCACAGACTCTCCTTGCCGTGGACACATCCCGTGCATGCCGAACTGAATACTTTTGGCTTGCAGTATCTGCTGTGGTTGAGCCTCCCTACCCTCCATGGAATGACGAACAGAGCAAATTCAGTTATCTCTCCATTCCTTCTAATTGGCAATAACTATAAGACAAAATCCCTACATGTATCATTCCTCAGCACGTTGTGCAATTTTAAACCCTTTCCTTACAAATGTAGTTAGCAGATTGCTCTGAATTGCACAATCGATTCCTTTGTCCACTGGCTGACAAACTAGTGAAGTGTTAAGGATCATTTTTGCTATTGCAATCCAGCTGCTGCAGCCGAAACAAACATGGTGGTTCCCAGCTGGTTGTAGCCATATTTTTTCCCCTATATCAGTTGCAGGAATTCAGTTTGCCAGTTCTCTTCAAAATGAGCTTCCTTTTTGGGACAGGATTTGGCCAGGTGGAGGTCTGCCGTAGCTTCTCTTCAGACTCTGACATGGGCCTGGCAAATACACCCCTTGGTAGAGCAAAGGACCTCCAGCAGCAGCACATAGGACCTCTCCGTCTTGAATTCCCGTAGAATATCAGGGATCTCAGCTATACGGCTCACCAAAACATGTCATGCTTGATGATGCACGCAGTGATTCATTGCTGCATCTGGGCAGGATGAGAGTGACCACAACACTCGTTCCTCTGCATATCACGTTGGGATCTGTGCCCCAGCTGCCTGGGAAAGCTTGTGCTGCCATTTGAAGAAATGCCAGCAGCAGATTCAGCAGCATCTTGGAGAATCAAAGCTGTGTGGTATCCAGCAGAATCACAGCTACATTAGACATATGCTGAAACAACTAATTTAGGAACTGACTTCAAGAAGTGCTGCTCTGGACCCAATGTGCATCTTTTCTGCTGAGAAAAACAGAAGATCTTCTGAGCCACTTTGCTGTTCTCAGCACAACATGGGAGCAGAGAGAGTATTGTAAGCAAGGTGTGATTGACTGTTGTGTCATTCCCTCTCCACCCTTCTCTACTGCTGGGTTCAGGGGGGCAATTTTGTACCAGTGACACAGCCATTACTATAGGTAGGGGATTTTCTCCCAGCTTCTCAACAATAGCATATAAGAGAAGTGTGCTTTCTGGGCATGTTTGTGATGGAAAAGTATCAAAATACTCTGTCACAGCAACTGGCTCTGCTATGAGAAATAATTCTAGCTCATCAACCATTTAAACCAGAAATTATTGTAATTACAGCATTCCACAAGAACAGGAAAAAATCCAACTTAATTTTGACTCCGAGCAAAATATCTGTAAGATTCCTGTCACTCAGAAGTTTCAGGACTGTCTTACAGAGCATTCAAACAAGAATAAGCTCTTCCAAACACAAGTCCTTAATTTGTTTTCTTACTCCTGCACATAGATTCTGCCACACATTGTTTTGCAAGGCTCTTTGAAACCCTCATTTATGCTAAGCGAAGAACTAGTGGATAAGATTTTTTTTCCTTGTGGAATGGATGAAAAAGCCTACTTAAACCTTTGTAAGAGGTTTCCTTCTTTCACATGTTCATGCCAAGGCAATGGCTGCCAAGGCTATTGCTAAGAAAGGTTTGATTCAAGGATGGATAACTTGCTTAGCACACTGATAGGGTGTGCAGGATGCCAGTAAGACGCTCACCATACAGAAGGTTTGAAGTGTGAAGCTATGCTCTTGTCTTGTACAAGAGAATTGTACAAGAGGACAATTCCTCTCCTCCTGGAGGTTCATTGTTGGGAACATGACAGACAAAACCACAGCCACATAGTGTGTCAACACAAGAGCAGAACCAGGCCACCTCTTCCCTGTCATTAGCCTGTTTGGCTTGGGATAGCCTGTATTTGTCTTTAGAGGACACCAGTGTCCCCTTACCTGCCTGGCCATTGGTGTTCCCTGGCACAGCCCCAGCAGTCCTGTTATTCCAAGGAGGTGAGAGGCAGAGGTCCAGCATTGATGGCACCAGCCTGGGTCAGGCCATTCTGGCACTTGTGCATGACCAGTCTGTCAATGCAGCCTGAGGGATGCTGCCAGTCCTGCCTCTTGCTGCCCTGCAAAATCGCTCCTCGTGGCTGCATGGCTGCATGCCACAGAAAGACACTGCTCAGTTAAAGTTCAAACCAAATTTGTAGCCAAAAAAAACAACTCCTGGTCTCTTCCTGTCCTGAATTAGAATGACTTCAAAACAAATAGGGTGACCTCAAAAAACAAAAATAGAAGTGCTATGCAATCATCACCTACCTTCCTAGAAAATCCAATTTCCATCATTTGCACCTACTGGCAAGCCTCACAGGAGCTTCAGTGTTGTAAGGCTACACAGTCCAGCAAGCCAGCCCTGAAATGGATGACTTGTTGTCTGCAGTGTTTTGTCCCTCATATTGAAGGCTACAGGGGTCTGTTACACCTATTTTTCCCTATTGAAAAGCTATCCATCTTCATGTAAACTTGGTAGAGTCTCAACCTGAACAGGATTTTCTTGTTCTTAGTAGGTTTTTCATTCACGCTCTTACTGTCATCCACATCTTCCTTTCACAGTGCAGAATGACTTGAGTCTCAGGATCTCCCTCAGGATTTTATTACACCAAGGGTGGGATTTCACCACAGATGCCTGCGTCTCGGCTCAGCCCAAACTTCTGCGTACAGTCAACATCACCAAGGGTGAGGTTCACTTAACCCTGAAAATTCTTCAAACAACTGCCAGTTTCTTTCCTTTGGCTATTAAAGGAACCCAGACTGAGTATCTTGGTGTACCTCTGTACTTTGCAGATATCTAGAATGATGATGTACAACATGAAAAGTGACTCTGAATTGTGTCTGAACAGGATTTACCCTCCTGATTATTTTCCCACTGTTCACACAAATGAAGGGAAGGCTAAGCATGTCAGGAGCATGCTCTTTTTTTCCAGTAGGAGGGCCAGTCTTCCTTTTGGTTTGTAACCGTTGCAGCAGGGTTTCTTTCCTTTAAAGCACAAACATATGAGATTAGAGCCACCTAAATTCTGTATAGTCCTCAACACCTTGGGTGAGACAGTCTCTGTTATTTCCTTAAAGAGCATCTGCACTCCAGAGAGATGCAAAATGCTTGCACAAGGATCAGTCCATGCATTTTCCCAATTCTGGCCCTTACAGGGGCTTTTTGGTCAGACACATCATTTGTCTTCCTTGGTTTCAAACTTGGCAACTTGTTTGTGATAGGACCGCCTTGAAAAGACAGCAGACTGCCGTGCACACACAGAGGGAGAAGAGGTAGCAACTGCTAAAGGCAGCAACACGTGGCTGTGAAAAGCCGACCATGTCTTAATGGCAAAAGCAAGCTAGGACAGAAGGGAGCTGTTGCAGATTTTCACTGGCAGAGTGAGAGTGTGTGTTGGCATGCTGGGAAGAGAGCAGAGGGCCTGTTTTTAGATGACGGCCAGGATTAGGTAGACCAGGTTGTTTGGGGAGGGATGAAGGTGTCTATGTCCCCTTGTTTCTTCAGAAAAGAGCTAGAGAGGTATCAGAGCATCAGCACAAAGATTAAGCATACATGCTGCAAAGGCAGAAAGGATGGTATTTTCTGGTTTAGCCTAGTTGTTGCTTTTGGCTGATAACCAGTAAAAAAAAAACTTTACTGTTATTATTACCACATTTGAGAGATCAGTGTGAAGGACAACCCTGCCAGCAGATAGAGAGTAACACATGAGAGAATCTAATAGCTCCCTCCTATCCTTTTTTCTTAGACTGTGCTAAAATGATAACACTTCCTTATCTGCAAACTAACAATAGCTCTGCAGCAGCATAGGAAACTTAAACAAGCCTTGAGTCAAGGGGATGTAGAGATTACCCCTAGGCACTGCCTAAAGCTATAGACTACATATTCTTCTAGGGGAAAAAAATCAACCTGCAAAAGGAAAAAGTTTTGAGGTGTTACCTGTAGTCCTGTGGTTCATCATGTTCCACCTTCAAATATCTCCCCTAGGTGCTGGTCACAGGCTAGCAAGATCGCACACATGGAGTTTTTTGCCTTTAGATCAGAATGTATCCCCCATCAATAGCAGATAATTCTCTAGCAGTGGATTTCATCCATGCAATGACAAAAATAGGAAAGAAACCCTGACACTGAGCCAGCCATCAATAGACAGGCACCGCATGGTGACTGAACTAACATGCCCCCAGGAACTGTCCTGCTGTGGGAGAGGTTTCCTGCACATGGCAGTGCAGAGAAGAAGTAAACTGGGAAATTTCTACTCTTTTTATTTGTGTTCCAAATCAGGTAGTTGGCAGCTGAATGGTAAATTCTTTCAAAGCATTCTTAAAGGAAAGACAGAAATGTAGCTTGGAGCATGTAGCTTCCTTGCTAGAACTGCATTAACTCTGAATCAGTCTGCTGCACTGCATCATGCTGAGCAGAATAGAATCCCTCTACTACTTAGAAAGTTTTTGTGCTGCTAGTTACTGAAATCCCAGACAATATACTTTGCATTGTACTTGTATGATTCTCCTCCCATGCTACATCAACTTATTTAAAATATTACAGACTGCTGAGGAGGGCTTTGTTCCAAGATGTACTTCTTAAACGTTCTTAGCTTTCCTCTCTGTAAGGTGTGTGGTGTGTTCTTCCACACCCACCCTCTGGCCTTGAGAAGCCAGTCCCTTAACAAACCACCCCACACTCTGTTTGTTTTAGTAATTCTTACCCAAGGTCTTTATCTTAGAATCCTGTTTGTGCAGCTTTGGACAAGATTCAGTACTTGGAGGGGAGGGTGAGTGAGGTGGGAAGGATTTTTTTGTGCCTTTAGTATTTAATATGTTATCTCACCCTATTAAGTAGATGATTTACAAGCTTGTTGACACTGAGATGGTGTGAGTTTGTGCCCCTTACAGTAGATGCAAACACAACTTGAAAGAGCAGCTGTAGGAGGGGTAAGGGCTACAGAGAGCTGCGGTTTCTGGCCTGTGCACAAAGCACCCAGGAATTCTTCGGAGAAAACACCTTGGTGGGTAGCCCACTGCAAGCCCTTCACCTGCTCCTGGCAGGTCTGTTCACAAGAGCAGCACACTAAAATCACATCCACCTTCTCCTGCAGCTGCAAATTCACAGCTTGTAGTGCTACTCCACACAATGAATTTGCTAATGAGAGCTGTGTGTCAGTCCCTGACCAGGACACACTTGCCAAGGCCAGGCTGCTGCAGCCTGAGCAGCATGAGCTGCTGCTGTGGGAGCTTAGCAGCACAGTGCAGGAATGCCTGGAATGTTTCAGTCAGCAGGTACTTCGGAGATCTTTCTCTAGGAAATGTCTGCACTTCTTGTAGAAGTAGTCCTCCTGCTCACTGCCCCTCTGAGACAGTAACAGTGGGCTCCCTCTTCTCCCCTCCAAGCCCCACACAAATCAAAATTTTCTCTCTAGCTCCAGTGTTAACCCCAGCTCCCCTTTGTGAGGCAAAATCATCATGGGAAATGAAAATTCTACAAATCAGCAACATACCAGTGTCTTTCCAAACATGCTGTGGATCTGGATATGACCTTGGAAGGCAGGCTGCTTTTAGAGGATGATCCCCTCCATAGCAGTGGGGCCAAATGCTGGCAGCCCATCAATTCAACAGCTTCCAACAGCCAGAAAAAGAAGTTGCTCATCTGCCTGCTTCAGGCAAGAAAAGCTATCGTAGTTTTAAAGACCATCTCTGCTTTCGTAGTAATGTTTCCTATGCTGTCTCCATCTTCCCCCACCTATCCAACACTGAAATACCTTGCAGACACTATAAGTAAAATTTTCTGACGAGTGCTTCTCTGATTTCCCATATTTTTTAACCTTCCCACCTCTGCGAACCAGTGCTTGGTAAAAGACCTTTGTCCCTACCACACTAATCACCAGCTCAGCACTTCAAGGACCTGCTCGCTGGTGTCTAGGGCTGTTCTGGAAAGAAGGAGATACAGTATGGAGCCGTCTCTAATACAGCCTAAAAACACTTCCTGAACTATTCTAGCTGTGAAATACCTCTGTCCATTGGATTAATTCTTATAATTTCTGGACAGATAAAATGACTGTCAAGAAACATCTTTTGCTCATTTATAATTAGTTAAGAAACTTCACTTCTAGAAGGGAAGAGTGTAAATCACTGTAGCTGGCACTTAAATTAACAGGAAGGGTAGAGGTGTCAGTTTGAGGGGAAATGAAAGCAGGGCTAGTTGCCAACTTAGCAGTGCAAACCTCTGGAAAAACACCAATCAATAACATCTCCTTTCTTGTCTCCAAATTCACTTGTGTTATTTGAAACAAGAAGCTGTCAACCAAACCAAACACTTGCAGGTTCTATACCACCATCTGCTCCATTCATGAGATCTGTGTTAGGAACACATTACGAGGGACAACTGAACCAGCTATTCCAAAATACCTTTTAGTCACCCCATGCAAATAGAGGTCTCCTAAGTCAGCTATAGGTACATATCTTGTACACAGACAGGATATGCAGAATTTTCTGAAAGAAGAATTAAAGCAATTGTCAACATTTCATAAATGGTGGCAGGCGCAGTTAATTGACTTGCTGAATATAAAATATTAATTTAACATATAAATATTAGAGGAAGGAAGAAATCAATTCACTTAATGCAAATTTTCTCTATGCTGAAAATCTACTAAAGTCCAAAAATGTCAGTGTTCAAAGGAGAGATTCCTCCAAGGTTCAACCCATTCACTGTCACTGTGGATCAATAGCACTGGCAGAGGGAAGCTCAATCCTTCCCAGGCATGTAGGGCATGGAAAGGCTTGTTGGATAGGATGCCTCCATTTCAGTATCATGAAACCCCTCCTGAGAAAAGCTGCTGCTGCCTGGGGCTCAGTAGGAAAGGGGCTCTGCCAAAGACATCAGATCGGGGATCCTCTGTGTGTTAGAGACACACAGAGCTGCAGTCCTGAGCTGAGGAGCCTGGGTACCAAAGCTGCAGCCCCAGCACTGCTGAGAGGTGGCGTGTCACTTCCAGCTGGAACATCTAGGGCTGTAGTGTGCCAGACAAACTGCCTTGGCCAGGTTTCCCAAATGCTGTACCCAGAGCAGACTGTACAGAGCATGCCCTGCACAGAGAACACCACCACTGTGCTGCAGTTATTCCTCTGGGACCCAGTGTCACACACGAATCCTGAGCAAATGGAGAAATCTGTCTGCCAGGGACACATCCAGAGAAGCTCTGAACTGCAACAGGATGGGCAGCGCCCAGCAGATGCTTCCTGTTCGTTTTGTACTCCTGTAGGCAAGAGAATCCATCCTCAACTTTTCCCTGAAGCAAAGCTGAGTAATGGGGCCCTGCCTAGATTGCTAAAGGGAAAGTAGGACCTGTCCTCCATGTGCACTGGAATGAACTTGAGGAAAAAGGTGAGAAACAGCCACCTGAGCTCTTGCATACCACTTCTAGGGCCCAATAGAGAGTTACATCAGCAAAATGAGGGCAGCTTCAAGTTTTTATTAACTCAACAGTGCACTGACATCCACACTACAGGCTTTGGTGAACCTGCCAAGTGTATGGTCGAGTTGGTAAGACAGATTTCACTCCGTCTCTCAGTGGGTCTGGTCTGCCACTGACTCGAACTTCAAAGAAAGTGAAAAATGTTACCTGCTCAGACTAGCTTGCATGGATGGTGCCACAAACTTTAGGGGAGGAGTTAATTTGACATGTCTTAACTTGTACAGAGAGAGGAATTTCCTTTAAATCATTATTGCTTTACCAGCCATAAAATCTCAGGTTTCCATTTGTGCATGGCCCTTCTTCAAACAAAAACATTATACTGCATGTACAGTTAAAATTCAGACCTGCAGGAACTGCAAAATTGACCATGTTTTCTGAAGAAGTAGCTTATAGAAGAAAACCAAACAACTCTGGAGAAAAGGCAAGATTTTTCACAAAACTGGGAGAAGAAAAAGAAAAATCACTTACTCGTGTATCTCTGTTTCTACCACAGGGTGTGTATGTTTGTCTTCCACTGCATGAGAAAATGGTTGCACAGTTGCCTGGAAATCTCAGTGCAAGGTCCCTCCTCCCCAGCACGGTTAGTCTCATTAATCTTTTCAAGGTCTCCCCTTTCCACTGTCTGTTGTCCTTCCTTCTCCTGGGCCATCACTGTCTGTTATTCTCTCCTGCCAAGGTCGCTCTTACCTCTGTTCTTGTTCCATTTTTTCTACCTCCCCCCTTCTCCTGTTACCATCTTTCACGCAAATGCCACTCACCTTCTCTGTTGTCTCTCTTGCTAACTCACCCAGTCTTGATCCCTTTCCAGAGCAGCTGAAAGGCAGGAAATTGGTAGAAATAGGAGAAACAACAGCTTTCAAACCTGGCTACAGGACCGATGTTTCTGCTGTCCTTCATAAGTTGAAGTTTTTGCAAAAAGACTCTTTGCCTTTCTGCTCTGGGTGAAGACGTTTTGTTCTCACACAGTGTCTCAGTTTGTAACAAAAAGGCTTGTACACTCTGACTGTAATAGCAGAGGAGAGAGAACAGGAAGGGCTGGGAGGCTGTGTTCAGCTTAAACTGCAGCAAATAGTACTTCCAACGGGGAATAAGGGCAGTCCATGGTGTCAGCTGCTCTATTTCTGATTCACAGCTCAGGAGGCCTCTGTTTTCCACAGCCCCGAGTTCAGCAGGTAGCGTGGCACATGCACTTCTGCAAATGCCAAAGTAGACAAGTGATGCTCACTCACTGGCAGTGGTCTGGCCATTGATATTCCAAAATTAGGGATTCAGTTCCATCCCTGCACGCTGAGTGCAGCAGCTTAAAGCACTGTTGCCACCCTTGCTGCATAGTTTGCTCTCAGTGCATGAGTGACACAGGGTGTCCTCTCACTGCCCCAGAAGCAGGACAATAGTGCAGGAGTTACAGAGCCTGGGGGAATGATTTGCTGGAGCATACAGTGTTGGCCTGGTGCCACGACCATGGAGGTCAGGGTCGAATCGGCCACTGGCTTATGAAGCAGCTGGTACTATTGAAAAATGCCACCCTTGGGCTCTGTGAACTTGAGCTGCATTCTCTATCCCACAGTAGAATTGAAAACATCTTTCATCCGCAGCACTGTGGAGAGGATGGGCTATCTAGACATATATAGATGTAGAGAAGAGCTATCTAGACAAACGTCCTTTTCTTCCTAACAGCACTTGGAAATCTGCCCTTTAACCAGACTTCAACACAAACTAACAAAATCACAACCCTTTAAACAGGAACTTCTTCCCTATATGTATTTGTATGCAAGTAGAAGAGTGAGAGCCCAGCAGTTGTCAGAACCCATCTAAGGCTGCATCCAAAACTTCAGTTGAACTCAGTTTCTTGCAAGAACCTATCCTGTTTGGTAGTTTTCCCTCCATGTTTAAAAATAAATGCCCAGACTCAAGCAAAAAGGGACACAATAAAAATCCTGGGAGAGCCACTATGCACGACTGTCACAGTTTAAGCATCACTGTTGTGCTTTTAGATACAGACATATCCAGGCACTGCAATACCAGCAAGTAGAAGGACCACCTGAAAATAATTTTAAAACTTAAGACACACCCCTGAAGTAATGAAACATGGAAGCAAAGAGCTAAAAGGACACCAAAATGAAGCCTAAAGAGACTTGCCAATGTCAACAGACAAAATCTGCTGCACATCCAGCCTTAACAGGAAGCAGGAATTCATTGCCTAGGGATGTCTTCTGAACAAAAAGATTATAAGACTGAGATTATAAACTAAGAGTCTTGTCCCTTGGGTAGTACCAGCCAACAGGTCTGTGCTGAGATGGCAAAATGAAGTAATACATGCTGTTATCTCAGAGCACATTACAAGGCTGAGGTGGAGATGGTATTTTTATTGATGTTCAAGTCATGCTTTTTTCAATAAAAATGTAATTCTGTTCTCCTATAGTGATTCTTCAGCTGTGGAGGTCCAGAGTCTAAGGTCAGGCCTTCATAAATGGGAATTTACTCATGCTCAGCTGACTGATGTTGCCCTTTGAATGGACACATCAATGATACGAGTTAAACTGCCTCACCCACTTCCACTAACCTCCTTCCTTTTTTATACCATTTTGTCAATGCAACCTGGAAGCAGAGATGACAACTCAGACCTGCAGGAGTGAACTTTGGTTGCTGTGTGAAATGTTTACCCTGACCACTGTGTAGTGTCACCCACCAGGCTGCAAAATCAACATGACCTACATGATCGGATGGTTTAGATAACAGTCACCAACAGAGACAGAGCAAACTGTCATACTCTTAACTAGTGCCTCATGGACTGCAACACTGCTCAGGTGTAATATACTCCTCCTCGCAAAGAAAGGACACACACAGCTTTACATCTCAAATCCCACTGTGCTCATGTACAGAAAAGGGGACGTAAGCATGGCCTACATACTGTTAAATGGGAGTAGAGGGGGCTGCTCACAACACAAGCTTTTTGCAAGTGCCTCAGGATGCCTGCTTGTACTAAAAAGAGACTATAGTCTTAAGAGTTTACCCTGTTTCAGGCTATGGCTCTAGAACAGTAGTCTCTTAGGAATGCTGTTAGCACTGATACCTTGCACTGTCCTCAATCTGTCCTTCAGAACTCTGCCTGATGCTCTCTGGAAAATTTCCCGGAGTGGTTCAGCTGACAGTAGTATTAAAAATCACAGCATGTGTCTGTAGTCTTCTTTGTATCAGACATTCAGAGATAGCACACTGCAGAGATGCAATTGTTGCAGCTATGTGCTCTTAAAAGACTGCATCTATCCCAGGGAATGTTTTTACCAGAGGTGACCATCTCCAAGCAGGCAGCTGCAGATCTCATCCAATGAAAACAGTTTTTTCCCCTAACAACTATATAATTTCAAGTCTTCGCTGCAAAATCCCCTACTCAAGTTTTGCCCTTAATTTGAGGGTCATCCATGCACAAAACCTCTTAGATCTTTCCATTGGCACTCCAAAATAAAGAGTAATACTGTTATTCATGCCAGTCACTGCTACGACAGCCTCCCTGGCACACTAGTTTCCCAGGAATGCTGTTGAACAGATACCTTGTGCTGTCCTTCTTGTCTTGTCCTTGAGAATTCCGCCCATTATTCCTTGGAAATTTTCCCAGAGTGGTTCAGCTTACAGCAGTGCTAAGAATCACAGCACGCATCAGTAGATGGTTTTCTATCAGGTGCACTGGGATACAATGCAGCAGAGGCTTGATTATCACAAATTTAGCTCTGTTATATTCCCCCTCTTGGCTATTTAAAAAAGAAAGAAGGGAAGGAAGGAATAAATAGTGAAGTAAGTCAACAAGAAACCACAGTCCATTCCTTAAGTGGTAACCAGGCTACTGTGCTTTGGAACTTTTCCTGATAAAACAAAAGACACCATGAAGACAGGAACTTTGAGAGCAGTGGTTTTGAACTCCACAACCCCCTACTTTCCTCTGTTTTTCTATGCATATGTTCCTGGAAATATAATTGTCTGCTTGGGAAGCAGTCAGCCTCCAAATGAATACCTAAGCAGCAGCAAGCCTCTGGAAGTTACCGTTGCTATAATCAAAAGGAGATTTTCAGCAAAGCAGCCCTAAATTCCTGAATTAACTGATGTCCTCCTTTGCCTGACCACTGTCACCATAGTGACCACAGGAGCTGCTGCCGAGCCACTGCCCTGTGGCTTGGGACGGAGGTGAGCAGGACGCCGTGCTGGGAAGGAAGGGCTTGGACTCACGGCCTGGTGATGGGGATGTGGGCTGTGGGACCAGGCACTGGGAGCAGCCTTGGGCACACTGTGGTGGGAAAGGCAGCTTACAGAGCAGAGAGGTGCAATTCCTGCCTTGAATGCCAGCCTCAAAGGGCCAGCACTGCCGGAGCTGTTGCAAGGTTACCAGAGGAGTCAGAAGGTGAAGCAAAAAGAGTTGATGATGAGGAGCATGATGAACGAAGGCATTCACAGCAATACCGCAAACACGGTTAAACTGAAGCGGGAATAAGCAGATTCATTCCCCTCAACATCATTTGTGTGGACTGCTCCCTCTCCTGGGGAAAACTTGATTGAAAAAAAATTAAAAAAAAAAAAAAAATCACAACCCAAACCACTTCTTCAAGCAAACAATGCACCCCCAGAGCTCACAGGCAGACAGGCCCCTTGCTTCCAGGTTCAAGTTGGAGAGGGCAAGGTGCCAGACCCCTGTGCTGCCCTTCCCAGACAGCCTTGTCCTGGCTACATGAGCCCGTGGTAGTGAAGCCAGCTGTGACCTCCAGACTTGTGCCCAGCTAAGCACTGCTCCAGCCTGCGCAGACAACAGCAACACTGTCTTTTCCCTGCTGGGTGCTGCTTCCAGACCATCCTCCACTCTCACACCACTGGAGTTGTCCAGTTGCGCAACAGGTGAGGATCCAGGAAACAGTGTTTGCAAGCACTTTTCAGAGTAAGTGCTGGAGTACAATTTCTTCTTTGCTGGGAATTGGATGGAAATCACCACTTCCAGTCTTTAGTGCTGGTAAGGACCGACAATTTTAGCCACAGAAATAAATTTCAGAGTCTGTGAGTGAGGAAATGGAAGGACAACCTTGAAACATACTCTCATAGTGAAAAATATTCACTACTTACCTAATCTTTGCTCCTTCAGGATTCCAAAGTCCAGTTAAAATCTTTGCAGTGAAGCTAGCTCAGAAGATCTTGAAATAAGATTAAAACCAGCTGGTGAAAAATGGCGTGTTACTACAGCCAGCAAATACCCATATGAACCAGCCTTAGAGAGGTGAAAGGCTCTGCTGAGCTCATGAGCATATACCATACTGGCTGAAACTGGTGTATGAGTAATGCCTCTTCCTTCTAAATCCTTTCCCAGTTGGTGATCTCTGCTGTGGAAAAGTGGTGATTTAAATGCATGCAATTAAAAATGAGAAAAGAATTATTTTCATTTTACAGACAGGGGGACAGGCTTGCCTGTAAGCAGAAAGCAGTGGCAGGGTGTAAAAAAACCAGATAAACTAATACTTTCTGAATCTCTGGAACTTGACCAAAGTCCTCCACCTTGTCTACTTGCACGTGCTACAACAGCTTTGTGGAAGCTTTCATCCTGGCCATGCAAGGATGTAAAAAAGTCTTGCTTGATTCTTAATAGTCTCTGAGAGTTATCATATGATACCACGTCAGGCAATCACGCAATCAGCAAAGGTCACAAGACACACAGCCATTCCTCTTGGCTTTACAGCTGCTTTCCACAGCCAAGACTCCTCCTTCTTACACCATTTTGAAGTCAAGTGCAGCAGCGCTCCTGCCTGCCAAGCACTGGGAAGCCCTGCCATAAGTCAGGCCTTGTAAGGGGCACATAAAATTTTGTGTCTGCAGGTGCCAACAAGAGAACCATAATGGATTTGTGACATCTAATTAGTCTAAATGGATTCTTACTGGCTGCAACTGCATCTGCTTGGCAACATGAAAGAGGTGCAAGTTTCACTTGTACAGATATGGTAGGTTGGGGCAGGGGTGAAAACTTTTCCAAAAGATAAAAAGGAATGTAGGAAAGTCACTGTTGCCCTATGTCTTCTACAATCTAAAAGAAAAAAGAGGTGTTCTAATAATTTTACTGTTCTATGTGGGATACAGGTACCTAATTCAAGGCTCATACTACATACATAAAAATTTGCGTAACTAGGAAAGGTCCTTGTCCTGAGGAGCTTATAGCTTTACTGGACTTAAAGGCTTTACTAGGTGATGAGCAGGACCACCTCTGTTTTGCAGACAGAACACAGATCAGGAGCCAGACTTCAAATGCTTTGGTGATGTCTAAGGCAAGTCTAGTAAGGCAAGTCTGAAGGAAGCACAAGAATAGGAGAAGTAATAAATATAAGGTGAAAAAGTTCAGGACTATAAAAAGTAGTACCCACTGCAATCTTCCCTGAGCAATGTAGCCAAGAAGTCTTGATTCCCAGGCACTCGAACAAACTGCTCTTTTCCCCCAGAGACTGCCTCTCTGCTGCTCGGACTGCAGCATGGAATGGCAGCATGGGATGGCTCAGACTCCACAGTGCACAGCCCTGTGCTTGTCACTAACCCACCTCGACCAGAGATCATGTGTGCAGACTGGGTGGGCTGCAGTAGAGGGGCAGGTTCCCTTCTGCCTCCCTTGGCATGCTACTTTTGGCAGAGGCATTTCTCAGTAAGTTGTGGAAAAGCTTGGTTCTCGGGGCCCTTAACCCACTGATAACTATGACTACTCAGTCACTGATTAAAAGCATCTAAATATGCTGTAGATTTGGTAGAGCCTCCTATCTCCTCACCTTCCTTTCTGTGTGTCAATTTGACTTTCTGGAGCACCCAACCTAAGCCAGATTTTCAGAGCAGATCAGCATTCGGCTATTGTTCTGCTTTCTCTAAACAAGTAAAATTTGAATTCTGGGACCTGGTTCAAGGGCACACAAGCAGCTTATAATAGCCAACCAAGATTTCCTGCACCCCTGACCACTGTCACCCCTGATGGATGTCCAAGTCAGTCAGGGAATTCTTAAGCCTCCACAGAAGGTCTTTTCTCTGCACTTTAATCAGTGTTTAGGAGATCAGTGCTATTTCAGAGTGTATCACTGCTGTGTTCCCTTAAGTAATCCAGTTCATGGGGGTTTTTTGTCTCCATCTCTTTGCCACTGTAACTCTGACTTCCTTCAAGACCACTGGGATATGTGGTAGACTGTTGCTGCATTGTTCTGGGTAATTCTTTATCTCAAAAAAGGCATGGGCAAAAGTAAGAGTCCAGAGATGAAACCCCATCATTTCTCTGAGAGCAGCAAGGCAGGGCTGCAGAACAAAGAAAAATGGCCACATGGCCTGGATTGAAGGAAGATCAGGTAGTGTTCAGCTGCATCTTTCATTATTTGTATTCATCCATAATTTTTATTAAGACTTCAGAGAAATTATTCTGCCAGGTCTGCTCAGATAATAAATACCTCACAGTGTGGGGGAGAATAGCAAAAAAGCCGAACATGAGAGAGTTCAGTATTCCAGAAACAGATGCTGCCTAAGTGGCCAGGATCTTCCTACTGCTGATAGCACGTAGCATGGAGGTGCAAACCCATAGCAAATATGAATTTAAAAGTACTGCATAGCAACAGGACAGGCAGCAGCCAACTTGCTCCCACTTGAATTTGGGAGCTGTAAGACCAGCCAACAACCCTTCCCCCTCAAGAACCCATACGGCATTCCTGAGGCAAGTGTTAATACTGGATCTCGACCAAGAAAGAATTCCTATAGACTCAGGGGACGAGAGGAGGATGATACACTGCTTGCTTCTTTCTACTCTTTTCCCCTCATGCCCCATTGTCCCTCTACTTGTAGTGCCCCTTGCACAAGGACCTTTAACACAGTGGCAAGCGGCTCCCAGCAGGATGCGAGGCACAGCAGCACATGTGGCCTGCCTGCCCTTGGCAGGAGTTGTTCTGACTAATGGAAACAGCAGAAACTCGAGAGACAGGCATGGAGAAGGCTAGAAAGTGCTGAAGGGGGAAACTCCTGGTGGAATGCAAAAGGATTAAAACCGGCAAGAGCACAGCAGCATTCAGTACCAAGTTATTCCCAAACTGCCCTTGCCGAGCATGGCTGGTTGTTTCCTTCCCCCATATAATGCTCAGATGCACTCCCTCACAGTACAAAACAATAAATGGCCAAACAGCTTGTAACTAATACACGCTGGTTTCTTAACGGGAAGCAGGGCTGCCGAGCTGAGCAGTTCCTCTCTCGGAATCCTAGTGCCACCTTGTGCTGGGAACGGTAACAGTGGATAAAAGAGCTTGTCCAGAACAGTGAAGAAGAGCGAGGAGAAGCCGTCGTTGGAGCAAAACTACATTAAGTGTTTTGGCTTTTGGAGATCTTTCCTCTTGGTACCAACCAGCATCGCTCCCAATATCCCGCTGTAGGGTAGAGTCCTTTTACGAAGGGACAGGTGGGCTGCAGCGAGCAACTATTTGCAGGTTTGCCCTGACCCCGGACAGTGGCACCATGTCACTCCTCAGCTGTAACCCTGCACAGATAGCTGCAGCTGGCAAGTGCCAGCTCTGTCCTTGGCACAAGCAAGTCCAGGGAGAAACACGGTGTCACCTCAGACAGGAAAATTTTGCGGAGTATAACTGACTTCCCCTCTGGAGCCTGCTTTGCAACAGGTAAACCCCTAAGTAGTGCAGGTATGGAAGATGAACCA
This sequence comes from Dryoscopus gambensis, assembly GCA_013389985.1. Classification (NCBI taxonomy): domain Eukaryota; kingdom Metazoa; phylum Chordata; class Aves; order Passeriformes; family Malaconotidae; genus Dryoscopus; species Dryoscopus gambensis. The sequence continues at coordinate 9,655 of WEIT01007110.1, read as the reverse complement.
GTAAAATGCAACAAGCATTTTACAGAGCAATTTCCAGATGAAAAATACTGCTATCCTAAACCAATGCGTAGGGGAGAGAAGCCAGCTGGCTTCCTTGGGGGAGATGAAAGCACGGTTTGAGTTTCATGTTTCTTTTAAAATTATTTCAAGACTTTTCTCCAAAGATGGGTTAAATTCCATCTGGTCAAATTATATGTTGAAAATGAATTTCTGAAAATGCCTGCTTCTCTACACTGTGTTTTAGGGAAACTTTAGCATAGTCAGCCTCATCGTTTTATTTGTTAGTTTGTTCAAAACTGAGAGGTTTGAGAAAAATTGTATTTCAAAATCAGTCACAAAGATTTTGCACTGCTGTCGATCAATTTAGTTTTATCTTTTTACAACTTGCAACATTTTTGCAAGCTGGCTATGGAGTTGAAGGCAGTATTGCTTTGAGTTTTATTCACTTCAGGGTTTCTTTACAACTTAAAGAAAAGTAGGAAAAGAAAAGCATTTTGAAAAATATTTCTGGAGCAAGGTAGTAATTCTCTTGCAAGCACCTTGGAAAGAAATGGTGTGAGTATTCTGCTCATGCAAACTGCTCACAACCAGAATTCAATCACCTGAATTTTGAAGTCAAGACTATAGCTAGGTACTCTTAAGAATTAAAACATCACAAGAATGATACTGTTTTGTCTCATAACAAGAATGATAAACCTAAGAAATTGAGAATTCAAGCTATGTTCAAAAGAAATCTGACTGTGCCACAGAAATGCAATTAGAGAGGACAGCTCTTATCCCTAAGGGTCTTACATAAAGCATAATTCCAAAGCTACACATCTAGGCAGTGCCTCTGTCTCCAGCAAGACTAGGGATGCAGATAAAAGTTACCATTTAGGTACTTACTACAAGGTAGAGTCAAACTAAGAGAGCCAGATGGATAATTTTTCCATTGGTGATTAATCACCACAACTGCGTGTAGGAGGGGGGATACACCTCAGCTTTTTGACAGAACCGAACATCACATCCTGAGGCAAAGGGAATATCATCACTGGAAATTTGAGAGTGCTGAAGGCAGAGAGAATGCCACGAGGCTTGACTTTTGTCTTCCACTTCCTTCTCCCAGATTCCTGCCTCTTTAGCATTTGCAGTGCACAAGCTCTGATGTAACAGGATGGATGGACATCAGTAGTGATGTCACCCAGTTCAGCAACCATGGCAGCAAAGCAGTGCTGATGTTGGGATGTTGGTTCCCTGCAGCAGGGCTGCTCTTGGCTGCTTTGGTGCAGCACCTGCCGGGAGCACCGCTCAGAGCTCTTGCTGACAGTGAGCTCTGTAGCATGAGTTGTGAGGTGTCTTTGTACAGACTCCAGACACTTCTCTTCTGGGGCAGCAGCTGCATCTTGTGTGCAGGTCAGATGCATGGTATGGAAGTATGATACTGGAAAAGCCATTCAAGGAAGGAGTTGAAAATAGGGTAAAGCATTAAACACCCCAGATGGAAGCAGAGAGCACTATGTGACCCAAGTATTTCCCAGCAGGGAAGTATTCTATTTAACTGGCTGCTTGATGCCATTGCCATGGTATCCATGTGCTCTGCCTGACAGTGCTGTGAGAAGGGGTATGCACATATGATAAATATACTAACATAAACTACTGATTAGTGTAATAACACTATCCATAATGTTTTATTGTTTTATTATATCACTCCTACTGACAGCCCAGCCTGACAGAGAAGTGTTACACACAAGCAGGCATGAGATAGTGATCAGCTCATCCTTTACCTAACCTCTGTGTTCTCACTGGCAGCACTTTCTCTTCCTACCAAACACTCCTCATAGCTTTTCCCTCTTGGCATTTCCCCCTCTTCAAGCCTCTGGAAGTCCTGCATGTCCAGTCCATCCTGACACACTTTGTCATTAGAGCAAAGCTGGAACGGCTTAGACCAAACAGGTCCTGGCATCAGCAGGGTCCAACAGGAGAATTTCTTCAACAACGAGGGCATACCCAAGGCTGGATCTCAAAGTTTGCTGTTACTCTTGAAGTTGGGAAGTGGTGTCTGCTGAAGAATTAGTGAGTTAGTGTTATGGGAAGGTAATTCCTTCTGGACTGTTGCCTACTGTGACTGGACGGGCCATGGCTAATCTTTGGCTCTAAAACATTTTCAGTGCGCCTTGCACTTGGGCTACAGAAGAGCACTTAAACATCTCGATTTGGAAAGACTACCCTTCTGCTCTGCTATTCAGTACAATCTAAGAGATTTTAGTAGCCCTGATCTATCCCGCAGTCCTGTCCTAATGCTGCATACACAAGGTTTATGCAAATGTGAGTACAGTCAAGTCCTATCCATTACATTTCTCTGTCTGTCATTCTCTGTCTTAGATCACAGAATCATAGAATGGTTTGGGTTGGAATGGACCTTGAAGATCATCTCATTCCAACCCTTCAGCTATGGACAGGGACACCTTGCACTAGACCAGGTTGCTCACAGCCCCATCCAGCCCGGCCTTGAACACTGACAGGGATGGGGCATCCACAACTTCTCTGGACAACCTGGTCTAGTGTCTCACAACCCTCAGAGTAAAGAATTTCTTCCTAAAATCTAATCTAAACCTACTGTCTTGCAGTTTACAGCAATTGCCCCTTGTCCTATCACTTGTGAAACGTCCCTCTCAAGCCTTGCTGTAGGCCCCCTTTCAGTGCTGGACAGCGCTCCAAGGTCTCTGTGGGGCCTTCTCCAAGCAGAACAACCCCAGCTCCCTCAGCCTGTCCTTACAGTCTCTCAGCCTCCAGCCTCATGCAGCGTAGGTGCTCTAGCACTCTGACCATCTCTGTGCCCCACCTCTCGACCTGCTCCACAGGTCTGTGTCATTACTGTGCTGAGCACTCCAGACCTGGACACAGCACTCCAGGAGGGATCTTATTGACTGCACAGGAGGGCCAGATTCACTTCCCTGACCTGCTGGCCACATTTTATTGGATCTACCAGTTTACCACCAATTCTGTTGTAAAGTAGTGTGGCCAAACATGGTATTTACACAGAATCACAGAATATTCTGAGTTGGATGGGACCCACAAGGATCATTGAATCCAACTCTTAAATGAATGGGGACTGAAGCAAAAAAAAGGACTAAAAATCTAATCATGAAATAGAGCTGACTACTGATGAACATCATAATGCACCAGTGGAAAAACATATGGTTTGCTGGATCCATTGATAGCTCCACACTTGACTGAAACTCACTACCAAACACAAATCTGCTTGTTAAGCTAAAGCCATTCCCAAGCAAGTTTCACTGGCCCCATACCTGTTTCAGCACTGAGATACCTGCACATGCAACATGGAGTCCTCCAACACCACCACTACCCCCTAAGCTTCTGTGTCTGTGGCAGGAATTGCTCTGATCAAATTTCTTGCAAGGATGAATCCAAGTAAAAGTACAGTGGGGAGAAGGAGTAACACTGAAACAACCTGCATACCATGCAATAATAAATATATTTGTAAAATATTTGCAAACAAGGTATGTGAATTCAAGCACAACTGTGACAGAAGTTCCCTTGGTTGGCAAAAAGCAGGAGCTAAAGCAGGCAAAAAAGAACAAGTGTTACTGTTGCTCATGAAGTTAAAGTTAAGAAGCATACTGTTGCTGCTTAAGAACAACGACCCACCATAACCTCCTTACTTTGAAATCAAGAGTTTAGAAAGGGGCAACAGAGATTATGCAAGGCCACAGGTTTATTTAAGACCCAGCCCAAACAAGAGAATACTCACTGGGGAGGGGAATTTAGGAAAAGGCATGATACTAGAATGCAAACTTAGCTTATTTTAATTTTCAGGACGTCTTATTCTGCACAGCTCCCAAGCCCTCGACCTTTCATTCTAAAAAGAGCAACCAACCATACAATTATGGGAAGCAAAGAAATTCTGAGCTGATTTTAAAGAAGGTGAACTGGTAGTATTAGGTAAGGTAGAATGCACAAAAAGAAACCAGAAAAAACCCCCAGCCTAAAGCAGACATGAACATACTTTGGGTACATGAGGGGTTGGCAGCATAACTGCACATTTCAGGATGCTCCCAAATCTGCAGCCAGCCTGCCATTTTCACAGTGGTTGGGATGTTTCCTTTATAGCCCAACAACCTGTTACACATAACACAAAAGCTGGCAAAGCCCATCCATAATACACTTCCTCCAGTTCTTCAGCCTGCTAAAAGGGGCTGTGGTCACCTCAAACCTACTAAGCTATGGCATCTTTTCTTACCAGTATATTGGGCATTGAGACATCAGGGCTGGACACGGTCCCTGACAGCCACATCACTATGAGTGCCACAGTGCTTTGCAATCTGGACAAGAAACATGGCCAGGCTGTCACGTTCTAATACAGGCGACAAACATTCACCTCCCCCTAAGTTTATGGAAACACTGAGATCTGCCGATTCACATACAGATGATGAAAGCGAGATGCCCACTTCCTGTGTCACGGGGAGGGGGCATGACTGGGGTTGTGGAAGCCCTGCCTACCTGACCAACTTGGGGGAACACATTTCATTGTTTTCAAGGTGTCATTGTTTCACAAACATCTGTATAGCAGGACATGGCCATGGAAATGACTAGGAGCTTTTGTTCCAGATTCTCCAAGACAAGAAGGTTGTTCAGTGAACAAGACCAATCCAGAAATCCTGATCCCCAAAGAGTTACTTGTACTTATCTTCACACTAAAGGAAAAGGAAAGCAGCTCTCATTAAGGAGTTGGCCAAACTATGAGTTAGGAGGATCATCCACTCCAGGAAAACAGCTTCTCCCTCTAAGGGCAGGATTCACTTACCATTTCTTCCCTGTTTTACCATCTGCTCTCATTGCTTGATGCTGGTTTAGCAAGCTCTAACCCTGCTCTTGAGCACACGGGTCATAAATACCTACAACAGCAGGCAAGGCTTATTTGCTGCATTGACCCCCTTTCCCTCACATGCTCAGGTGAATGACATTTCTGCAAACCAATCCCCCCCTGCCCCAACCACAGAGGCTGCCAGAGGTGCATTGAGTATGAACCTGCAAGCAGGAGCAGCAGGGACACAGAAGGGCCCTAAGTAAACAAGTGCAGAGACTATTCAGCTTTTGCTGGTACAGCCGCACATGGTTGTAGAGCACAGCACCCAGTGACAACACCTCTGAATTCTGGAAAGAGCTGTATTAGTGTCATTTGTCATCAGCTGCTTCCTGGACACTTCCTACTTCAAGGCAAGCCCTTAATAATCCATCTTTCTCGATCTCTCTCTCGTTTAACCTATTTTATGATAGAGTACAATTAGAGACCCCAAAAGACAAGCCACCACAGCTGTGAGCATACTCACCGAAGTGTTCATGTATTCTTCCCTGCACTGAAGGCCAGGGTGTGACAGGATGAGGCATGGACTACACAGACAGACCCACCCACATTCTAAAAACATGCACACCCTGGCATGACATAGGGCCTTTCCCAAAAACTGAAGTTGCAAGTATTAGATTGCATTCCACACTTAATTCTCTCCACTAATGCTTTCACCACTGGGTAACACAGTGACCGTGTAACTCAAGCTCTTGATCTTTAGGGCAGATAGAGTTGGATTTGACATAAAAATCCTGAGCGGCCAACAGTGGAATCAGCTGACCCAACACCACCTGTTTTAGGACGAAACTTGTGTTTCTACATCCCTAGATACAAAAACTTGAAACCTTAATCCACAGTTGAGTAGAAACACAAATACCACGGACCAAAGCAATATACAGTTATGTCAACTCTTACGTTTCAGACCTTTTTCAAAGAAATGGCTTAGAAACAAGCTGATTTATACATACAAACAATCCATTGTGCCCAGAAGTTTCCTAACATTCTTTTATTAAAAACCAAAGAGCCAAAGATCGCCCTGATGCTCTTCATTGTTATAAAGCAGACTCTGAAGTATTAAGTGAACTATGTATGAGCAAAGAACTCCAACTGATGCAGAGTTTAAAACTAGGTTTACAGTTTCCTATTTTATTGGCATGTATGTATTTCTAAACTTAAAAACCCTTCTGGCAAGTTATCTCAATTTCTTATGACAAAATTTCTCACAACACACAAATATTTACAACATATACATATTTTTTCAGTCTTTTACAACTGGTTCTTAAAAGACAAAACAAACTATTCATAGGTTACCACAGAACAAAAGCTGTGACTTAGTTGTTTTTAATTTGATAAAACTATCATAAGTTAAAGTGAATAGATTTTTCTTTAAATTCCTTGTAGCATTTTACAAGTGCAACAGAAAAATATGAAGAACCAATTTAGGATAGCTGCAGTTCATTGGATAAATGTTGCCTGTCGTAATCACATTATTTCACAGCAAATTCTTGAAAAAATAAGCACCAATCATTCTTGCAAAGAACAATTTTATCTAAAAGTATTGAAAAGTGTTAAATACAAGGTGTTTAATTTACGTAACAAGCAATAAATACACCATATCCAAACTTTATTCTGCATACTGCTACCCTTGTACATATAATGTACTAAAAAGTCAGCAAATTGTCAACACCTTTTCATATTTTTTTTCTCTTTTTTTAAAGAAATCAATTTGACTTCCAACCAACGGTTTGCTACTATAACAAAGGCCACAAACAGTACGTCTGGGACAGCATACAGTGTTAAAACTGACAAACTCCAAGGGGGAAAAACCATCTAGCAAATAAATTGGAAAGCTGTAGATCATTGCTGGTGATATTAACATATACTAGAAAACCTTAATATGCTGCTACTATGATTTTGTAAATTGTTTAGTCAAATATGGTAAGAGCAAACTAACGCTCCTACTGATCAAAAATAATTCTGTAGCCACACTGTATTCTCATTGTCCTGCATGGAAAGATCTGATGCAATTTCATAACTTTGCTTGAGCCTTTATTTTACAACAGAGCATTACCTCTAACTCGGAATTGCACATAAGAAGGCTATTAAAAAGTACAATAAAAATCTGCACAAATCAGACTTAAGAAGAGTCAGTATACTGTACACTTTCTACAATATTACGTTGATAGGTGAATAAAGAAGTGCTGCCAATAAGTTTTTCACAAAGTTCTTTAGTTGAGGAATAATCAAATGGAATTTTTGTTGGGTTTNTTCCTCTTCATCGTCCTCTTCTGATGAAGATTCATCTGCTGTTTCCTCTTCATAGTGACCATAATCATCTACTTCCATTCTCGACTCCAAAAGGGAGAGAGTTTCACTACAACACACACCATTTTCATGAAGGTCCTCAGGGTACGTTCCTCTGTTTTCTTCCTCTCGTTTTAGCTGTATTTTTAATTTTGTTGAACTATTACCTGATCCTGAGTTAAACCCATTATTTAGCTTTGCTACATATAAATTATTATCTTTTTCATGGTCTTTACTTAACTTTATGCTTATTTTTGAAGAATTCATTCCATCACTCTCTTGATCATTTGCCTTGCTACTGCTATCGTGGCGCCTACGGAGAGTCAGTTTAGGGATCCCAGAGCTATTTTCAAGGATAAGTTGTGCATCATACCTCGTGATTCGTCTTTTCTTTTTGCTTTTTGCAGTTCTAAAGCTGTCTTTTGCTTTAAAATTGTCAGTTGTTACAGAGCAGCCACCAGATCCAGGGATACAGTCTTTAAAGCCAACAGGTGTGTCCACAACGTTACTCCTCTCTTCGAGTTCTGAATGAGAACTGATCAAATCTGGTACTTCATCTTTCACAGGCGTGTTGTGCATAGTATCAGTTTCCTCTGTTTTTGAAGATGGTTTCACAAGCTTTCCTTGTCGAGATTTCTTTTTTGATGTGCCTGCATCATTTTTCGGGCACCGACCCTCCCCTTTATGTGATGGTCCATGAGCCACATCGTTGTCATTTAACACATGAGACTGCTGCTCTGCAATGTCAGATTGTGTTCCAGTCAAGTTACTCTTATAGCTATCCAACGTATTTGGTTCAAGCTTTGTGTCAGAGGTCTCCTTCAAACTCATCCTTGTTCTCATCGACCTCCTCGTGATGTATGTGCAGGGTGCAATATCACCATGCTCATGAGCACCTTTCACAGAATTCAGTTTATGTTCTCTCGCTGCATGCCTCGTTAAGCATCCACTAGAGACTGCAACTTTGACTGGTCCCTCCAATTCTTTATCCTTTTTAATGGGCAAGTTTTTATACAAAACTACTTTAGGCTCTTTGAGAACTAAATTTCCCATTTCAAGCTTTCGAGAAGCATTCTTTTGCTCTGGCCTTTTGCACTGATTTCTCAACTTTATCTTTGAAAGTAAAGGCTTTGCAGGCTTTTTCAGTCTCTTTGGTACCCTGGAATTATTTATATGAGTTAGTTTAGATGAGGTAGAATTTGATGATGCTGGAATTCTTGATATAGACTGTCTGGTTAACGTTCTATTTTTGCTGTTCTTTTTTACGCCAATTGAAGATTTTCTGTTAGCTGAAAAAGAAAATAGTGGTTTTGTTATGACACTGCTATATCCTGAACTTCCCACTCCCAAATACTGAA
>WEIT01007107.1:42410-55098 GCA_013389985.1 Dryoscopus gambensis | reverse complement strand
CTTTGCTGTGAAGGCACAGAAGAATCTGGCATTTATTAATCCTAAATTCAGGAAAACAGGAAGGCACATTACTTGCCATTGCTCAACACAAGTAGTTAAAGTTACAAACTTCCCAAGTTAACTGGCATGACCCAAGAACAATAAATTATTTGGAAATCTGCTTCCCATCTCAAACCAGCAACTCATTTGCCTTCACATGGTCCGTTAAAAGTCAATTACAAAAAAATTGTTTGACACTAAACAGTGGCAAAAGCTTGTTGTCTTTTGGGGGGTTTTTGGGATTGTTTGGCTTTTTGCCAAGCCAGCCGGCCCAGATAGTCCATCCTAGGAGAACACACCAATGAGCTCTCTGGGTGATGGTCCAGCCAACTCCTGCAGGGTAGGACACAGGGAGAACTGACCACTCACCCAAGAACTTCTTCCAGATGTCCCCTACTGTCTTACACAGGTTTTCTTGCACATACCCAAGGCTGAAACACAGACTTATAGAAATGTCCAAACTGTTCCCCTGCGATGCCTGCCGAGACTTTTTCCTACATGTGCATTCTGCTTTCATTTGCTTTACTGTATTACTGGCAGCTCTCAGGAGATACTGGAAAGTCTGTCAGGATTTGTTATTAAAGCCCACAGAAGGTTTCCATGTGGATCTTCAACTCTCCTCCTTCCCCCCCAGTTTCTCCTGTTTTAACCACCCTGGAGCTCAGGTAGCTTTCTCTACAGAGACTGGAACTGTCGGTAAATGAGCATTGCTGACACATACAGAGAAGATAATAAAATGCCAAGAAACAATGTTCCATTACATGTGGGCTGCAGATGAAATGGAAAACTGAAACTGAGTTCCTTTTTTCCAAATCCTTCATGAACCTCTGTTCCCAACTGAATTCCTACTGGTTTCTTAACTCAAAGGTCCTCGCACTCAGCACTGTACTTGGAAGAACTCCAAAACCCACACCAATTGCTTCAATTAAAACAGCAAATACAAGCACAAAAATACTTCCTCTTTGTTGAGTTGAAGCACAGGGTTAGTGCAGGCCAGGTAAGGATTCAAATGCCTGAAGATGTCACTTTAGGATATAATTCACACAATGTTTCCCAAGGTAGGGCTCTAGATAGGGAAGCACAAAGCTGCTCATCTGAAGACAGGTATTTGTGAACCAAAAACCAGGATAAGGGCAATGAGGATGAAATCCATGCTATGAAATCCACAGCTTGGATTCCAAAGTAGCACAAGGCAAAAAGTGTGGCTGGGAACACAGCACTTAAGTTATGAGTTAATGCCTCACCCAAAGCTAAAAGCCAGAAATCCCAAAGTTATCAACTTGTGAGAACAGGGCAGTCAAACTTAGTGTATTTGACACAGGTTACCAGTGTCCACATTGCTCCTCTCCTATTACCATTCATCGGGTACATAATAATCCTTTACTTATGTCTACTTTTCATTTCTCCAAGCAGGGTTGTGTGCTACCAACAAGTGCAGAGATGCACAATACAAACACAGAAGGGAAATTTTCACTCAGCTGTTCAAATATTTTACACCAAGGAATATTTCAAGACATCTGAAGGGTACCAGTGGGTTTTTTTAATACAACGCCACATAATTGCTGCACACAAATCTGTTGAGGCATGAAATATTGCAGTAATCCTTAACTAGCCCTATCCAAATTAGGCCAGTAAGAATCCACTAAAAAATCTCACCCAACCAGACTTGCATTCTGCAGAAAATTTTAAAAGCCAAGTGCACAAGGTCGGTGTAAACACGTTCTTTAATATCACTGAAGATAAATTTAGCAATCCAAGTCTTAGGTGGGTTTCAAATAAATAATAATTTTGGGAAAGTGTTTACATATGAAGGGAGCTCTCAAGGCAGCAGAGCACAGTTTGTAATTCCTCCCTGCTAACACCCCCTCACCAAGAGAATGTACAGTAGGCAGTGCACACTGGAAAAACAATCACGACACAAGGGCACGCTGGCCAGCTTCCATGGAACCTCTGGATAGGATTTCAGAAAGGGGGGAGGAGTAAATGGAGACATGCACTGCCCTTTAAAGCACCACTCTTTCTCCACAGCCTTTTTACCAACGTAACACAAATGGCAATAGAGTTCATGTTTGCTTCCAAAATCCACTCTCAGCTCAAAGATTAACAGAGCAGTGCTCTGACAGAGAGAATTACTCCTCAAACTGACACTGCAGCACAGTGCATCACCCCCGTCCCAGCGAGGCTCTGCTCCTACTCTAACCTTGAAATTCCTCTCCAATCACTGCAAAAGTAACCCAGAGAGCTTAAAGACAGGCAAGAATTGTTATTTCTTGTTGATCCTGGCCCAGTGTACTGAAATGGAGCAAGACATGACAGGTCTCAAGGTGTAGCCTTACCCAGGAAAACATCTGGTGTCCTATGTCACTCAAATAAAACCTTCCAAAAGTTAAAACACTTCCTCAAAGTGTAATTAGTCTTTGTTAAATAATTATTCTGCTGTGAAAATACACCTAATGTGCAATCTCTCACATCAGAACAGGAAGATTTAACAATCCAGAAAGAAAAAAAAAAAAATCAATGATAAATATGCCACAAAAATACTTGCAACAGAATTACTGCAAAATTGTTTTCTTTCACTTTCATCAAAATATTTTCTCTCTGTAGATATGGGCTGGGCAGTCTTCCACTCTCTGTCCTCTAGTTCAACATGCAATAGATCTGTGATAAGCACTGCAGTACTCACCAGAGAATCGTTTCTTCTCCATTTCTAACACACCTGAAAAAGGTTCTGCTTTGAGTAAAAAAAAAAAATCTACTATGTAATACTGCTGTGTATGCTGTGTACCTACTGAATAAATATTGCAGGAGTTAAACGTTTGTTTCACTGCTAGCTGGGCTTTGGCAAAACAGGAATGGGGCTGACATACACTGGATACTTCACACTTTTGAGTGGGGGACGCTGCAACATTCAACAGATATGGAATAAAATAAATCTTAGATCTAAAACTGTCAGTACACAGGATTCCCAAGTTGTTCTGAACACAGGAGCAGGGTGATCAATTTTCCAGGAAAGCCACGTAGTCAGTCAGTCTGGCCAACTGCTGTTCATTGGGAATTGGTGGGACTGGAGCAGATTCTATAAAGATAAAACAAATGGATCATTAATGAAATTTAAAATGCAAATCCATCACAACAGTAAGGGAAAAAATGTAAATACATCTGACTTTCAACAGCCTGGGGGCAGATCTTAACTGTATCTCCTGCAGTTCCAGCTGACGTAATTCTTCTGTTATCTGCACCATTCCAGTAGACCAAGAGTTACTAACCACAAAAACTGCTGCAACAAGTTCCACTCATCAGCAGCCTCCAGAATTTCTTTGCACACACTGGAGTCCGAATAATGAAGGCTGACAGTATTCTGACTTGAGAAAAAAAGCTCCTGGAGCTCTCTGGTTGCTCCTTTCCTTGCAAGCTGTCATTCTGAAGACCCCAAACAAATCTAATGGGTGATCTGACCACCAGAACACACAGGACTTCAGCTGTGGAAGTGGGAACTTCAGGAATCTCAGGCACTTCTTAAAACAAGAGGGAGTGAGAAGACAGAGGGAGAAGCAAGTTTACAGAGCACCTGATTGGGGTGGGCTGCTGTTTTTTATTTTGGAGGGGCCAGTGAGAACATTTGCTCCTCTAGGACTCAATTCCCACTCAGTGGTGCTGGTGACACTGTTTATGCCAAGTTTAGCTAAATCCATTACATATAAACAAAAATACCTGATGAAGGAATAAATCTGTTAAAGGAAGCTTCCAGCGCACCTGGAAAAAAAAACGTAAGAAATTAGCCCAGTGGAACAGTTTTGAACAGTTCTATGCAGCAAACCACAGATCAAAAGGTAATTAAAATTAAACCTGTTTATTCCTCACACCTTACTTTATAACTAGAAAGCAGAATACCCAAGGCTTAGCTCCTTCAAAAGAGCCTCCTGCCTCTTTCTTTTGCCCGAATAGTAGTTCTTGCACTCACTTTTGGAAAAAACCCACACGTGAGTGATTCCCAGTCTTTTTAAGCTCTGCATATTTTGCAACGAGTTCATAAAAACCCCACCTGATCATATGCAAAATCTCAGGGCTCTGGCTGGCTTTGTGCCCTTAGGGGTAAATTTCAACACCTGGCACCTGCTTATTATGGGCTCTGATCGCCCAAAACTCTGCCCATGCAAACAGTGTCATTTCTTAGTCCAACAGGTCTTGCCCTTTTGGATATGCTGTAATTTGGCTCCTTCTGCCAGAGCTGCACAGAGCAGTTTGAAAGCAGTTGTTTGCATCCTGCTTTTACAGCTTAATATTTGTTTTTGCCTCAGCCAGCCACAGATATAGCTTTAGAAAAAACAACAACAATAAAGCGCCAAGTATTTCTGCAGGCCAAGCTTTGCAGGAACAGATATTCTGTTAATTGACACCATGAATGTGAAGAAAAGATCCAGAAGATTTAAATTTTAGAAGTAAAAGGAAAATATACCAACAACTGGAGCTCCTCAGAACACAAAGATTCACTAAATCCCTGCCTAAAAAGAAGTTCTAATTCTCCTGAAGGAAAAAAAAAAAAACAACAAAACAATCTCAGATTCGAGATGGTCTATTTTTGACTCATCTTTTTTAGACTGAGACACGTCATTTGAGGTCATCTAGTTTATGTTCCACCGAGGCAGAGCCAGCAGCAGAGGAGGACAGGGAGCAATCACAGCACATCCTGTCTGGTTTTGTTTAAACAAGTTTATGTGAGGATGTAGCTTAATCCAAACTCCTTGTAAGTCCAAATCAAATCCACTACTCTGTACTTCCTCACATTTTATACATGCCCTGTGTTTATAAGCAGCATGAGTGTCCAAAAAGTATCCAATAGAATCCTGTGCAAAGCTGTAATTAAAAACTTTACACCTAATTCCTAGGAAAAAATGCTGAATGTTTGATGAAGTAACAGCTCCACCTACCTGGCTTTTTGGGCATCACCATGCGAGTTGCAAAGTCGGCTTGCCAGCCCTGTTCTAGCACACCTGGAAAGGCATTTGTGAGAATCAGAAGGGGAGAATAAACAATGATAACTACTGGCAAATAACTTTTAAAAAAATCAAAGCATTATCCAGAACCAAGATTTTTTTTTTCTCTAATCACTGCCCAATCACTTAACAGCCTCACAATTTGTAGATACATTTTTAGTAATCATCACTTGGAGCTCTCTGATCTCATCCTCAGTATAAAGATTACTCAGGGAATAACGCCGAGTACCTTTCACAGCTTCTTCTACAGGAAGGCCAACAAAGGCTGCAAAATCATCTGCAACTATTGATGTGTAAGCCTGGGAAACCAGTCCAAAGGCTCGTCTCCTGGTTGCATCTAGGGAAAGAGAAACACAGGACACAAGAGATTCATCTCCACAGCTGGGAAGTCTGGGAACGTTTCCTCAATTCTAACACCTTTGGAAAATCACTACCAGCCTTCAAGCGGGCACTTCCGAAGTCCTCCCTCCCTTCTGTCATGGGGTGATTTGTGCTGTATCCCACATTATTCACACATTATTATCCCACATTATTCAGCCCCTACTTGACCTGGACGAGTTACAGGTGTGTTTCCACTAAGGGTCAGAGACCAGCTGACCCTCGGTGAGATAACACATAAGAGAGAGGAGAAGAGCCCAGAAGGAGCGAGCTGAGAGAGCTACTGGGAAGGCCATCCTGCTATCCTGGAAGAAGACCAGCTTGCTAAGTCACGGAATCCTGTCACCAGAACTATCAGAGCATCAGAGACTCACTGAGCTCCACCATCTTCGGGGGCCCCCGCACCCGTGCCGCCCAGCTCCAATTCCAGTGTCACGGGAGAGGGGGGGAAAACCACACCCACAGAAGGACTTTTCAATCTTTCAGGTTCCCTCCCCTCAGTGGGAGGTTTTGTTATTCTTTGTTATTACTCCTAACCTGTCTGTTTGTTAAATAAATAGTTACATTTTCCCTTTCACCTTCCTCTGAGGAAAATTTTCTTTATTTTCTCGAACCTGATAAGGGGGGAGGGGTGGCATCTCCTTTGTAGGAGACGTTCCCCTTGGACGTTTCCCTTAAATTTGGCCAAAACCATCACACCTTCCCACAGTTCAGTCAGCAGCAAGAGACAACACCTCGTTCTGTGCCAGGACAAAACCCCTCAGAGCCCACACTGAACCTCCAAATGCAGCTTGCAGCATCCTGGGCTCTACCACCAGCACACAGAACACGTTAGGAAGCTCTGCATCTCATGGCATTCTCTGTTTGCAACGTGTCAACAATTAGTTAATAATTAATGGCATCTAAAAAGCAGTTGTTTCTAAAGCTACAGAGAATTTGTTACTGCAGAAGACCTCTTTTTAGCAGTCTGCACTGCCCTCTAGTAGCAAGAATCTGCATGTTACCATTATACAGGACAGCAAACGTTTGTCTGAAGTCACATTCCACAGAAAAGCCTTCTTGTAAGTGCTACAAGGTTCTGAAATGCCAAGCCAAGTTCCCTTAATCACTGGTTAGAAGTCTGATAAAACTGGGTAATTAATGGTCTGTTTTGCTCTTACACAACAAACCACATGGTTTATGAAATTCCAGTGTCAAGGCATGTACAGAAACAAAATCCTGCTAAACCCAATTTATTTGTTTCTACAAGGTTTCTGAATGAGCTTTTCATTTGCACCTGATACAAAAACTTGGCAGCAGCTTTCCTGACCACTTGTGATTTTTCACAGTTAATGATTTGTCTGTGTGTGTTGGAGCAGACAAATAATTCCAGGCAACTCTCTGCTCCCCACACAAGCTCTGAGTTTGTACCTCTGAGTGCTTCCATGATTGGCTGGATAGTCTCAGACCACTGATGTGCACTGATTGCTGTGTAGATTCCTGGGAAGTCCCTCTGCCAGATTCTTTGTCCCACTGACCAAACTGCACCAAGTTCAGCATTTGCCTGTTTTGACCAAAAAATAAAAACAACCCCAAAGTGTTAATCCAGAAGAATATTCCCTACACTGGCCATATGTATAAACCCACATCCACCCCCAGATTTTCAGAGAACATTGCTGTGCGACAAATAAAGCAGGTTTCTGAGTTAAATTTGGCCCAGTACTCACAGATTTGATAGCAGGAGGGATTCTCTTCCAGAGATACCGTGCGTTATTCCTAAAAAAAGAAAGTAACCCGTAAGTTGAAAATACTTCTCAGTCACCAAAGGCTGCAAAGAGACACCACAAGGTTTGTTCAGATGCCGTAATGAACACTCTCAGTGCTTTAAAATATTCTTTCTGGGAAGGAATACTGGATACTGAAGTGGAGAAACAGAGCTGCTCTCCAGCAGACAGCACTGGAGTGCCGTAACACGACAAACGGTTCGTTAATCGCCTCAGTTAACACCAGTCTGGGAACGCAGTTTCTCACTAAAACCCCAAGTTTAGTGCATCAAGTTCGCACAGGGACACGGAACAACCCCCCAGACCAAATTCCCAGGATCTCTGCTTCCTGCAGATTTAGCTCCTTCAAGCCAACAGTATCCCTCATTTTTAACATGGACAGTCAGAGTTACCCTGCCGGAACTTAAACACAAGGAGCAGCCTCAAATCCAACCCAAAACAAATGCAGCCGTGAACAGCTCCAAAACAAAACACTGACGTGTTTAACACGTCCCAGTGGAGCCAACTTCACTGCTTAAGGAACTTTAGCCCCTAAATTTCCCCACACTTCAAAAGGGTGGGGAAGAGCAAGCAAAGGAGAACAGTTTTCCTGCCAGATCGAGGGGAGAAAGAGACTTAATCCCAGGAATATTGTTATTATTATTACTTCTCTGTAAACACAGCATTCTGTTAACCACACAGCCCACTCCCACCACGCAGGTGCCAAACCCGGCGCCGCAGACTGAGGGGAGCCACAGCCACTCACATGTCATTGTGCAGCAGGTACAGAGCCAGGAGCTGCCCATAAACGAGGGGTGTGGCAATTCCTCCGGGGGCCTGGAAACAAACACAGATTCTCGGGCTCTTGTGATACAAAACACTGCAGGAAGCCAAGTTTTATGTAAACTGAACGCTCCATGACGACTGATTCCTGGGTGGTTTTTTTTCTCCACACCACACAGAGGGCCTGAGCAACTTCATTTTTTAATAAAGTAAGGCTACATCTTCCATTACTCTTTTCTTACGCTCATGAGACTGGCAGCTGTTGGCTCTGCAGCTCCTCACAAGCAGCTGGTTTGAAAACGAAATTAAATCACCCCTGGCTTCGTTTACCTTCAGCTGAACTTCAGCTCAGGCCACTCCACCGCGGCAGAGCTTCTCTGCCCCTCCTAAAAACCCCGAGCTAAGCTTCAGCCCCCGCCACGCCTGCAGCAGAGCCCACGAATCACACAGGGGGGAAATACAGGAGTGATTGAAAAAAGCTGTAAAATTTCGAAAGTCTATAATAATTTAAAAGCTAGAAAGATTTCCGGTAAGGCCTCAGGCCGTTTATCAAGGGAGAGTGCAGCAAGCACTCGCAGCGAGCCAATTAAGGCAGCAATACCTAAAATCAGGATCACAGGAGCTCATGAAGAGGAAAATTCACGCTTTACCCCGCTTTTGCATCGCTGCAGTGGGACGCGCGAGCCCCGCCTTTGGAAAAGCGCTGGAAATGTGCGGTATCGCCTGGGCAGGGCTTTCACCGCCACCGCGGTGCCACACATTTCCCTGACAGTGCCTGCAGCCAGGCTCGGACACCCAGCAGACGCCCAGCAGAATGTAAAACAGCACGGAGGAAGCTTCCAGCGACAGCTGCCACAATAAAACTCGATCTAAGGGCAATTCCCCGCGCCTGGCTCAGAGCTCCACTTCCCTTATCAGTATTATCCTTCACTCAGCCACGAGCAAGACGGAAACACACAAACTACCCCCTCATATTCCCTCTGAAACGACGCGAATAATTACACGGAAATACTCATTTATCTGCAGGCGGCCAGTTTCTGACGCGCTCGCTGGCGAGCCCAAGGGACAAGTTAAAACACTGAACCCTCCCCACCTCACACACGCACAAACAGACCCCCCCGCTCCGCGGCACCTCCAGCTCCTGCGTCTCGCACTGCTCCAGGAGCCGCCTGAAGCTCACGGAGCTCTCGGCCATCACCGCCACCGGCATCTTCTCCTCACGGCGCCGCCCGCCCGCATCAGGCGCCCGCTCTCTGACGTCACTTCCGTCGCCAGCGCGCCCCCGGCGTCTTCCGCCCGCCTCTCTGTGCTCCTGGAGGACCGCGGGGGGCGGGCCCGGCCGGGGGCATGGCCAAGGCCAGGGGACGCGGCCAGGTTCCGTGAGGGGCTGAGGGCGGTGCGCGGTTTTTGAGGGTCGCGATGAATAAAGCCCTTTAAAATCCCGTTCTTTCTATGTCGTGAGCAGAATTTCCGTGTCATAAGAAAGAACTGCGTGTGTTTGGCGTGCGGTACGGAGATCCACGTTCAGTTTTCTCTCGGTATTTGTCGCATATTACGGGATGCGTGAGACGGGCCACCCTCCATGCCATACCGCACATTACATGTACATAAGGGATATTCTTAAGGGATAGGAAGTGCTTTTCCAGCTCTGTGCCTGTTTCTGGTGGGACTTAAAAGTAGTTTTACGGTTGGGTTTCTTTGTCTTTGTTGCAGAGCAAGCAGCGCTGCTGGAGACAGGTCATAGGATCATGGAATATCCTGAGCTGGAAGGGACCCACAAGTCCAACCCCTGGCCCTGCACGGACACCCCAACAGTCCCACCCTGGGCATCCCTGAGAGCATTGTTCAAACGTTCCCGGAGCTCTGGCAGCCTTGGGAATGTGACCATTCGCTGGGGAGCCTGGGCAGAGCTCACCCTATTCCCAATATCCAGCATAACCCTCCCCTGACACAGCTCCGATATAGACACAATAAATATTCAATATATATACAGCAAAGCATCTGTATCTGTGCTTTTATCCTATAAAAGGGCCCACGCCTCACTAATACGGCATTTAACAGCACTGGTACTGTTTTAGAGGTGGAACCACCTGGCATTTCCATGTCCCTGGCGTTTCCATGTCCCTGGCATTTCCATGGCTCCCCATCCCCAGTGAGGTCCCAGCCAGCAGCAGGACCCCCCAACCCTGCCCACCTTTCCCCAGAATTAGGCTCAGGAGCTGTATTTATGGTTTGGAGTGGGGTTGGATGCATTTCCAGCCCACTTTGAGGCATAGGAAGTGATGGGAAATGGCACGATTGTCTCCAAATCTATGTAATTACTGGGGCCACAGATGAAAATTCATATTTTTAGGGTAAAATTAACCCGAGGGGCTCATTTTCTGCAAAACTGCTTTCTGATACAAAGAATTTGCTTTCCACTATCATCCTCTGCCCCATATTCCTTGAGTAAAGCCTGATCCCAGCGCTTCCCACCATCTTCCATCCCCAGCACTGCCCTAAAAATCATTCTCAAAACCATTTATTCTTCCCGTAGGGAGTTTCCCCAAGCCCTGCTCAAGAGCTGCACCACCTGGATGCGAAATTCGTGCGTTCTCCACGCTTTTGGGGTGAAAAAACGAAGAGTGGAGTAAATCCGGATCCCTTTGCCGCGGAGTCCCCGTGCTCCAGCAGAGGCCTCGGCTATGGAAAAACAAAACTAACGTGTGTTCGTGCTCGCTTTGGGATTTGCCCAAGGCACAGCATCTCGGAGGTGGGCTCCAGGCGATGGCACTGCTGCTCCGCCGGCTCAGGCATCGCTTTTCCCGGGAAACAACCTCTCATCGCGCCCCCGTCCCCGCCAGCCGCATCGATCCCGACGGCCCTTTGTTGCCGCCAGCTCTGTGCCAGCGTCGCTTTGACATTCGGACATCTGAGAGGAGCACTGTCCTCACCTTTTGCTCCCGTTGCCAATTATCCCGTGTTTTCGGGAGGCGACGAGGGGAGCAAAGCGGGCGGCAGCTTGTGATGATGCCGGAGGGAGGCCTTCCCTCAGGGCTGGGGTCACAGCATCCCTGATTGCCGCCGGGAACGCACTGATTTGGGAAGGGTTTGTCTCCCGGGGGGGTGTCACGGCGCTACAATGCCACATCCCGATGCCATCCATCCTCCTTCCTGGTGGGTCCAGCTGGGGAGGCGGGAGCCGGTCCCCGGCACCGCTGGCTGTGTTGGGCCTGGGCAGAATCGCAGCACCTGACTTTGCTCCTGCGCCCTGCTGGGAAATTGTTTCATTTGGGGGGGAAAAAACCAACCCCGTAAAAATGGAATAGAGGAGAGGTTTCCTCAAGAGGGCACTAGCTGCAAGAGAAACTGCCTAAAAATCCAAGGGAACTGGACATCTGAGCATCCCACTGTCCTTTCCACCCAAGAGACTCTTTCTATTTGGGGGAAATTCAGCTTTCTTTTTTTTAATATTTCATTTTCCTTTTCATTTTGCTTCTGGAACAACAGACGAAGTGTTTCTCCCCGGTGTGCTGAGCTGAGCCTCCCAAATCCACCAGCCCCTTTCTGGAAGCAACTCCTTGGCATGTGCTACATCCTCCCTCTCTCTTTTCCCCCCTTTTCCAACATGCTAGAAGGGAATACACTTCTTTTCGAGTGATCAAGATAACATACAGCAAATTTGTTGTATTTTCAGGGTTGTTATAAATCTGGGAGGTTTGGGGGATGTTCTGGGGTTGTTTGGAGCTTGGTCTCAGTAGGGTGGCATCATCCAGCACCTCTGGACAGTGATGGGGACTGCCTGAGCCAGCATCCCGGAAAACCACAGGGTCATTTATTTCACTCAGGAGTTTCTCCTCGATTCAGACACCAAAAGATAAGGCCAGACTCATAAAACAGCTGAGCACGTTGGAAAATCTATCCCACTGGCAAAGCTAACCACGTTAAATTAACGGGAAGGCTCCTTGACTTGACAGCATCCTGATTTTTCTTTGGCCCACAGGCCTGAAAAGCACTTAAAGATGTGGCCGCCAGCTGCTGCAGAAGTGTAAAGTAAATTTAATGTGATTTTTATTCAGCTCTTGGTGATGATGGCAGGGAAATCTCAGAAACTCGTTTGTGCCTTGCATGAATTTTAAAGCAGGGAGGAAAATGGATCCCAGTTCTGCCATCCTGGACAGTCCCAAATAGCTTTTAAAGCAATACCAAGGCATTTGCAAGAAAAATTAGCAGAGATTTTGTGACAGGGCTTCGTTTTCCCAGTCGTTTCCATGTGCTGCTGCCTGTGATCTGGAGGCACCCTCTGGAAAGATGATTGCAAGTGGTTTCCCTTTCTCATCTGCTTCCAAAGCTTTGTAGGGGAACAAAAGGCTCATGATGGGGAAATTAAGATGCAACAGGGCGATATGGAACAATAGGACAGTAATTTAACGTGAAAGTTAAAGAAAACGGTGCTGAAGGGTCAAACTGAACCTCTCCACACCCTTCCCATTCCCTCGGCAGCCTGACTGGCATTAGCTGGGCTGATCTGAGTGAAAGCTGGATCCAAACACGTTATTTCCTTCCATGACATCAAAGGGGAAAACACCTCATTTCTAGGAGCTGCGCCCACGAAAGGAAACGGCGAGTGGCTGATGGGAAATTATCATTGCTTTTCCCCCAAACAAGCTTTTTAATCCATTGCCTTTCCATAGGGGAATTGGCTTAAACTCCAATAAACAAGAAGCTATGTGGGAATATTTGGGATAATAGTTTTTCCTTTTTTTTTTTTTT
>WEIT01007107.1:0-42379 GCA_013389985.1 Dryoscopus gambensis | reverse complement strand
TTTTTTTTTTTTTTTTTTTTTTTTTTTGCTGTCCTCATCCTTGATTTTTCAACTCAAACCTGAGGTCTCACTTCTACAGGTTTATAGTCCAGCATGGTGGTACAAATATCCCTGGGCCCAGCATGCCCAGAGAAGCTGTGGCTGCCCCTGGATCCCTGGAAGTGTCCAAGGCCAGGCTGGACAGGGCTTGGAGCAACCTGGGCTAGTGGAAGGTGGTGGAACTAGATGAGTTTTAAGGTCCCTTCCAAACCATTCTATAACTCTGTGATTCTATGAAGCAAAGGCAAAAAAAATCCAAAATCAGAGAGGCTGAGGAGCTTGAAGGATGTGCAGGAGACCACAAAGTGACCAGAGTGGCTGGAGGTGCTGAGTCTTGTCCACCCAGCTGTCCTTGCCACCTTGTCCACCCTTGTCCTTCTGCTGCTGCTCCGGAGCAAACCTCCCCCGGAGCTGAGATTTGGGGGTGGCCAAGCTCCTTTCTGTCCATCCTGGACACCTCCATCCCCCTTCTCTTGTCTTCCCTGTGAGTAACCAGGAGCAGTGGCTTCTGCTAGAGGCTCTGGAGGCAAAGGTTGCCCTTTCTTAACCTGCCAAGGGGATGAGAGACCCTCTGTGTATTTAACCTAAACTTTGTTTTTATGACTTTCTAGGCTTGTCTGGGCATTTTCCTGTTTTTGCTTTGTTCTCCGGGATCCTCAGCCAAGTTTCTGTCCCCTCCCTGGCTCCTGGGCCAGCAGTTCTTGCTCTCCGCATATTTTAATCCTCTGCGGCAAAGAGCTTCGGTACCTTTGAGCAATGTAACAGCTCTTCTCTTGGCTGTTCCCCCACCACGCTGTTCCCTCGCTTGGAAATCTCTGAAAGCCCCCAAATTCCAGGGGATAAAGAGAGGGTGGGGATTCCTGGTCCACTGTAGGCTGTTTGGGAGGATCAAGCATCCAGCATGGGATATTTTTGGATATGGAGAGGGACAATCCCAGGTCAAGCATGGGGTGATTGGGGGATGGAGGGTCCCTGCTCCAGCTGAGGCATTTGAGGAATGGAGCAGGTGGGTCCCTGGTCCAACGGGGATGTTGGAAGGTATGAACGGGAGAGGGTCCCTAGTGCAGTAGGGAGCATTTGGGGGATGGAGCGAGCGATCCTTGGTCCAGCTGGGGCGTTTGCAGGACGGAGCATCCCTGTGCAGGAGCCTCTCTCCAGCCAATGCCCTTTGCAGCAGGATGGGATGCACAGGGCTCCCAGGGGCTTCCTCCTTCGGCCTCCCAGTTTGTGCTGGGGCTGATGGGGGGAACGCCTCTCCCGTGCCAGAGAGGGAGACGCTCCTGCAGAAACCTGCCTGCGCGGCGCAGCATCCCTCCTTTTAACAGGAGCGCGATCCATCGCCGTGTCTCCTGGGGCACGCTTTTAAATCCGCTAACCTCCCGTGATGGCACGCGTGTTAAAAAACACCTGTCCCCCGCCAAAGCCACCGGGACAGCGGGCGAGTGTTCCGGCGAGTGCAATAAAAGCCGCAATTAGAAAGGCGGGCTTTGATCTCCGGGAGGGAAGGAGTTCAGGCAGCTGTGCCGAGACCTCTCCCGCAGCCACTCTTCTACTTCAGTAAGGCCCGAACAAAGAGGATCTTGTGTCCGCGGCGCCTCGTTACGGTCCTTCTTCCCAGCCCGCGGCCACCTGTCCCTCCCCGCCGCCCCAGCGCGCTCCCGTCCCTGCCGCCGGGGTCCCTTCCCGGTCCCTTCCCCAGCGCTGCCGGCGAGGGGCACGAATCGGATTTCACGGCCCCGACGCTCGCGGGGAGCTGCCGGGCTTTGCTCTGCATCACTCAAAGTGTCCGTCGCAATGGCCTCTTTGTTCCAGCAGCCCTGCGTGCCAACAGCTGGGCTCTCCATCCAGCTGTGCCGGGATGCAGGAGAGGGAGCCGGGATGCAGCACGGGACCCCCTGTGCGCGGCCCTGAGGACTCCAAACAGGGCACACTTCCAGCTCTGCCTGAGGTGAGGAATCCCTGCTCCATCCTGTCTGCATCCCACACAAGGATCCTGGCCCAGAAGAGGCTGAGGATTGTAGCCAGGTGGGGTTGGCCTCTTCTCCAGGTAACCAGTGACAAGACAAGAGGAAATGGCCTCAAGCTGTTCCAGAGGAGGTTCAGGTTGGACATCAGGAGGAATTTCTCCATGGAAAGGGTGGTCAGGCATTGGAAGGAGCTGCCCAGGGAGGTGCTAAAGTGCCCATCCCTGGACGTGTCCAAGGAAGGCCTGGAAATGACACTCAGTGCTCTGGGCTGGGTGACAAGGTGGACATCGGGCACAGGTCAGACTTCTCCAGCCTAAATGATTCTGTGAAGCTCCTTCCGAGGAGATACTTTGGTGAGACTGGAAGACGAAATGTGTTGCTTGTTTGCTCTTCGATTTGCAAGGATCAGCTCAAATCTGCATGGTATGAGCCAGAAAATTCCAGAATAACTTCCAGGGGCCGTAGGAATTGTTGCACCAGCCCCTGGATCTCTCTGGGTACGGAAGGAGCCGGTGAGATGCTGCACCCCTGCAGTTCGCTGTAAATGTTCATAGAATCGCAGAATCCTAAAAGGGTCTTTGCCAGCAGGATGGCAAGGGGGGGAGTACTTCTTAAAACAAAGTTAAAAACCCCTCCTCCGGATCTTTACCACACTTTTCCCATAATTCCCGGAATAAGGCGGGTCTGGAAAGGAAGAGGTGGTTATAAAACAAGAGTGGGGGAAAAAACAAGTTGGGAAAGCAAATCAAGGATGCCACACAGAATAAATATTTCACAGCGCAGGCAGGCACACCCCAGGCTGTCCAAGCCCTTGGGATGGAGAGGTCGCTTCCCATTGCTTGGTGGCTTCCTAAGTTGGGAGGAGAGGATGTTCCCAGTGCCCCACTCCCCAAGGCAATGTCTCAAAGAGCCCACACCCCTTGAGGACCATAACTTTGCACAATCTTTTCTTCCAGCCTAGTTGTGCTCGGTGTGAGGTCCTGTTGTTCCTGCTATTCCAGACTGTGATGATCAGGAGAGGATCTCACCCTGTTTTCTTGCTGGTGGGGGACTGTCACCTCCAGGGGGAGGTTGGGATGGGGATCAAACAAGTGGCAGGAGAAGGGTTGTGGCCACCAGGATCTGGCAGCTCCTCCTTACTCTCTCTCATGGCTCATGGTCTGATCCACAAAGTTTGCTCCAGGCAACATTTCCCAGGTAAAAACCCCAAATCCATTCCCTTTTTCTCCCCTTTTATTTCCACAGAAAAACCCCAAAGAAAGGTAATCCAAGAAAGAAAGGCAAAGACACCTTCAACTAATGGGAAAAAAACTTGTTTTTACCATGATCCAATAGGATTTTCAGGGGGCTCCTGGGTGCAGAAGGGTGGGATCTCTTCCTGACACATCCCAGCCATCCTCCCTTGCCTGGGGCGATGCTCCTCGCTGGCTGTGGGAGGAGAGCAAAAGTTTTTCATTAGAGAAGTTTCAGATTCATAACAAACTTCATACATTTTTGTAACTATTTTGTATCTCAGGGAGGGAAGACTCACTCTGGAGGAGGTTTTGTTTAGCTGAAAAGCGACTTTTCCATCAACCACAGCAGATCTTTGCCTGTTAAGAGAGAGGGGGTGTGAGACAAAAGTCCTCCTGACCTGCTCAGCTCTTCGGGGCTGTGTTTTGTGTGCCAAGCTGGGAATTTTTCCTTGTTTTCCACAGTATCTTTTACAATATCTCAGGCAAGTGCAAATCTGCCCCTCGAAGCTAGAAAGACTGTGGATGTACCTTTATCTGTGGCACAATCAGGTTTCACTCTGTATTAATTTCTCCTGGGAAGGACAGGATAGCCTGTCGGCCCTGGGTGAGACCATGATTGTGTGTAAAATGATGTTTTCTCAGGAAGGAAAAGATGAAGGAGAGTAAAAGGAAAAGGTACAGACACAGAGTCCATGAGCTGTCCAGACCCTCTGGCAGAACCAGGATGTGGCCCTGTGAACATGGAGTGCCAGGGCAAGGGGGAATGGCTTCCCACTGCATGAAAGCAGGGTTGGGTGGGATATTGGGAATGAATTGTTCCCTGTGAGGGTGGGGAGGCCCTGGAACGGAATTCCCAGAGAAGCTGTGGCTGCCCCTGGATCCCTGGAAGTGTCCAAGGCCAGCTTGGATGTGGCTTGGAGCACTCTGGGACAGTGGAAGGTGTCCCTGCCCATGGCAGGGTTGGCAGTGGGTGATCATTAAGGTCCCTTATAATCTAAACCAGTCTGGGATTCTATGAAGTTGCTGGAACAGTGGGAAATCCGCGGATGCAGGAGTGTCCTTGATGCTGGCAGTGCACGCCCATCCCTCCGCTTCCTTCTGACATTTTCTCTGGGTCTTCATTTTTTGCAGGATTTTGTGGCATTGAATGTGCCATAAATTTAATAATCAATAAAATAATCTCCAGAGCCCACCCATTCTGTGTAGTTGATACCATGGACTGAGCATCACCAGATGCATCCATGGACTAAGATGAGGATGAGGAGCAAAGGGATTTAGAAGGAGATTAAATAAAGGCCCGAGTGTGGGTTTCTCATCATTAGACGATGTGAGCCTGCTGTGGGTGCAGGACGCCTCGCAGGGGCTGTTTGCAGGCAGCTGGGCAAGGGGCACTGTGAGTAATTCCCCCTGCATATCTGCCTGTGTCTCGGAAAGGATCTGCCTGTGTCTCGGAAAGGATAACACTGGACAGAGCCAGCTGGAGGAGAATCCCTGGAACACTGAGAAAAGCTTGCCAGGCAATTAGGATTGCTCGTACACACTGTCCACATTTAAAGATGAATCCCCACCCTGCTCTCCTCCCTCTTCACACCCTTTCCTTCACAGTTCCCGGCACTTTAATGCTCTGAACAGGGATTTTTTTAAATCAAATGCTGAGCTGAAACTGCTTTGCAAGCGCTTCCATCCTTTCCAGAGGGCTGGGGGACGGGGACACGGCAGCCCCACTGCTTAGAGGGTCCCCCCCTGGGAGCGCCTTTCCAGGGGGATATTTTGGGATGCACCCAGCACCTCCATATTTCACATCGCTATTTAATTTAAGCAGCAGACCTGTTTATTCTGTAAGAACACTGTGCTTTTATTAGCCAGTTATTTACAGTACGAGGCATTCCCCACCTCAGGAATGCTGGAGACGATAGGACAAGGCTATTTCTTTTGGAGCCTAGTCCAATTTACACTCACCATGGAGCAGGGATCCCTAAAAAGGCTGGGGCGCAGAGCAGAGGCAGCCTGTGGGCTCTGACCACACAGCCTTTGTAAGGTCCCTATGAATATGGGCTGGGAGCAAATCTGATCTGGGGGGGGTCTTTTTTTTTAAGGAACATCCTATGGGTGCCAGTTGGGAAGCACAGAGCCAACCATAGTCCCCATCACCTTCTTCCCATGGGGTGTGCAGAGCTGGGGGCAAAGAGGTGCAGGTACCTCTCAGTAATGAGCATCCCTCAGGAGGGATCGGGGTAAAGGCACGTGGAAAACACTGGCTTGGGGTTGGAAAAGAAGGGTTGATCCCATGTTTGGGTTGGTTTGGCACTGCAGGACACCGGGTGTGCTGTGCCTCAGTTTCCCCCTCTGCAAATGCTCCTGCTTTGCACAGAGCTCTGTAGACAAAAATCCTCACCCACACCACCAGCTCCGTCAGAAACTTCCTACTGTTTCATCCCATTCTCAAAGACTCGTAATTTTCTTTTATGAGGACAAAGCAAGATTTAGGAATTGTTTTACGAGATGCGTTTCCCTCCGTGGCACCCCAAAGGTCACCTAGGGAACCCTGGAACACCAAACATATGGATGCAGCAACCAACAATAAGAAACAACAGTACTTTCATTGTTTTGTGGCCTTTTATAATCCACCCAATGATTTTTAAATAAACTGGATGGAAAATAATGGAAATTCCAGGCCCTGGAACCCATTATTCCCACATGCCAAGCCCGATGCTGCTGAGTGCAACAGGGACCCCAAAGTTAATGAAATTCCTGCCTGAACAAACTTTTATCCTGCTGTTTAGGAAAATGACTTGTGCATCATAAAAGCAACATCACTCAAGCTGTTAAAACGTCGTCTGCGGGAAGCAAGGCAAAGGAGCAGGAGGAATATATTTGTTAAATTATATAGAACCAGCAATATACATTTAAAACATATCCAATGTATGTTTAAAATTTATCTTGATTAGGTTACTAGAGGTTGTTGAGTTGAAAGCACGAGGGTGAGTTGATCAACAGCTGTGCCAGCACTTGAGGTCTCCAATTTAAATTTATCTCCAAATTTTCGGTGATTTTCATACAAAACATCCATCCATCACCCCACCACGCCTGCAAAGGCTCCATTCCTAGAGCAGTTCTCTGGAAAAAATGTTCTGTTGACATCCAACTGAATAAATGACTGCATCACTTCAAAGCCCCCAAAGGAGCATTTTTTTTTTTGAGGAACACCTTTCAGATGACAGCATCCATCTCATTTCTAAAACTCCTAATGATCTTCCCACTCCGATGAAAGATCTGTTTTGCACAAGAGGAACTTTTGCAGAGAAAAAGGCTCTCCCAGCCGGCCCTAATTAAGTTTTGCTTCGTCCGGATGGAGCACATTTCTAGAGCTGGGTTTTCACAGCCCTTGTGTCTGGTCCAGCTTCCCTCCAAAGGGCTGGAAAACACCCTTGGAAGGCTGGAGTGCACTGATGGCTTTTGGAAGTCCTCACAAGGAATATGTATTGATTGTTGCCATTGCATTCTGTGCTTTTCCCCACCTCTGGAAGTTTTCCAGGCCAGGCTGGACAGGGCTTGGAACAATCCGGTCTAGTGGAAGGTGTCCCTGCCCATGGAACAAGATGAGCTTTCAAGTCCCTTCCACCCCAAATGTGGGATTCTATTACATAATCCCAACAGGTTTTCCAAAGGATTCATTGGCACAATGAGCCTTCACCTGCAGGGAAAGGGCACGGCAGGAGATGGAAATCACCTGGATTTGAGCACATGCCCAACCTTAAATGAAGCACAACGGGATGTTTGCCCCTTTACAAACACCCCCAAAACCTGGCTGTCACCCACCCCTCTCCCTTCCCTGTGAAATCTCTGTGGGTTTTGGGAAGAAAACCATTTTCCCTGCAGAATGCCAGCCTGCACTTGAGCAAAAAGGCACAGAAAGTATTTTGGACTGAAGGTGTCTTGGAAGAAATCACTATTTCTCCCGCTGCTCCACTGACACAAGCCTGGAGGGTTTGCTGTGTATTTTCCTCCACTGAATTTTATCGGAGTTGTCACTTCCAAGCCCGTGCCTCAGAAGATTCCAGCACTGCACAGCCCCAGAGCCAGCTCCATCCCAGTGCTGGGTTATTGAGGTCCCTGGGTGCCCCGGCAATGCCCCATTACTCTTCACACGCATCCTGCAGCTCGAAAAATATGAGCTGCTAAACACAGGCAGACGGAAAAACACCGGGAGGAGAGCGGTCAGTTGATGTCTTTAACACCTGCAGAGGCTCCAGCCTGGAGGCCGGGTGGGGGCATGGACACCTTGTGCCATTCCCAGGCGGAGGGAGGATGGAGTGTGCCTGAGATCCCGGCACAGCCATGTCCCAACAAGTCCTGCTCCCGGCGCAGGTGTCTCTCCAGCACGTCATAATTCCAGCCACGGGCTTAAGGCATGGGCAGGTCTATTTACCATCTTCTCCCTCACCTCTGAAACTACCTGAGGCTGACATGGAGCAGAGCTCTTTGGAGAATAATCTTAAAAGGCACAGGAAGGTCTGTCAGATGATGGGGGATCACAGAGTCCCAGAACGGTTTGGGTTGGAGGGACCTTAAAGCTCATCCAGTTCTATCCGCTGCCAGGGGGAGGAACACCTTCCACTATNCGGGCTTAAGGCATGGGCAGGTCTATTTACCATCTTCTCCCTCACCTCTGAAACTACCTGAGGCTGACATGGAGCAGAGCTTTTTGGAGAATAATCTTAAAAGGCACAGGAAGGTCTGTCAGATGATGGGGGATCACAGAGTCCCAGAACGGTTTGGGTTGGAGGGACCTTAAAGCTCATCCAGTTCTATCCGCTGCCAGGGGGAGGAACACCTTCCACTATCCCAGGTTGCTCCAAGCCCTGTCCAACCTGGCCTTGGACACTTCCAGGGATCCAGGGGCAGCCACAGCTTCTCTGGGCACCCTGTGCCAGGGCCTCCCCACCCTCACAGGCCTCCCCACCCTCACAAGGAAGAATTTCTTCTTAATATTCAGTCTAAACTTTCCCCTATCATCATCATCTCCCTCGCCTCCTCTGCGGGTGTAAACTGGCACAAACTCATTGATTTTGAGGGAGCCCTTGGCTGTGGATGCACTTCCATAATCCATTCTGTAGTTAAAAAAAAAGAGATAAAATGATAAATGACACCCAAAGTTCTCCAGCCAGCCAGGGTGGATTACTCACAGGCACTGTGACCTTGAAAATTATTTCCAGCTAAATTCTTTAAACAAAACTTCAAGGGGAGGTGAGGAGGTGGAATAAACTGAGCTTAAAATTAACATTTCCAAACTTTTACATTTCTTTCCAGCAGGAAAGGAGAGATCAGTTCCACATGCCTCCTGAAATAACAGAATCCTGGAACAGTTTGGTTTGGAAGGGACCTTAAAGCTCATCCTCTTCCAACCCCCTGCCATGTGCAGGGACACCCAGGTGATGACTGTGATGACAATGGGGCTGCTCCAGTGGGACCAGCAGCAGCCCAGGTATTTGAGGGGCAGCTCACCCAGCTGAGGTTCCTCATACCCCAAAACCTCATTTGCCTCAAAAAAGGTCCTTGATTGTGCAGGGGAACCAGCAGTGCCTCAGTTGACTCCTCCAGGAGGAAGTTGCCCTTTCCTCTGTGTTTACCACCCAAGTTTATCCAGGTTTATTAAGCCCTCAGGAGCTCAGCCTGCAGACAAGGGCTGGGTTAGGCTCAGTCCAAGCCCAAGGCTGATTTAAACACAGGTCAGGAATCCCCGGGAGGGAAAGGGATTTGTTTTGGTATCAATGAAAAATCCCCCGTGGTGCTGCCTCTCCCTTCCCTCCAGGCTGCGTCAGGCTCTGAGCATCGCAGGAATGTCCCGGATTGCACCAACCACGGGATGTTTTGACCCTGATGTCAGTCCCCGGTGTAAAGGCAGGGCTGACACTGATGCCTCTCACCAGCTGCCCCCAGGAAAGCCGCCAAGACCTTGGCAGAAGAAAATATTCCATCTCATTTTGAGAAATGAAGGGATTTAGACTCAGTGTTCTCAGGAGTGAGGAGCCCTCACCTCACCCCTAAATCCAGCACCTTCTCAATCAGGGAAGAAGGAGGAAATGTAGTCCAGTGGTGAGTCCTTAACAGGGCTGACACACCAGCTCCTTTGGAAGCTGGAGGGATGGAGGGATAGACCAAAATCCTCCTGCTATAGTCTTGGATCTCCATGCAAAAGGGGGTGTATCCATGCAGTGCCTGAGTCCAAGTGAGGAGTGTCCTTTGGGATGACATGTCCCTGGCATCCTCTTTGCACCACGGAGTGGTCCTGCTGTCCCCAAACCTGTCCTGCTCCATACTGGCACCAAGTGACAACGCTGCCCCTTCTCTACCTCCACCTGAAATGCTGACCCCACGTAGGTAAAAAACACCCCAAAGCAAACGGCTGAAACAGTTGGAAAAAAAATCTCCACAACTGTATGCAAATAAAACCCCAAAACCTTTCTCCACTCCAGGCTGCCTCCTGAGGTTCCTCTGAGTCTCCCCTCCCTGTCCCTGAGCGCTGCCTACCTGAATCTACCACATCCCTGGGTTTCTTTTCCCTGCTTCTCCTCGGCACTTAATGAGCATCAATAAAGCCTGGAGTTCCCTCCTGCTGTTTCCCTTCTCATCCTGTACTGGAAAGGCAAACAGAGCCCCTTTTCGTCTGCCCAGCTCTCTTTTTCCATGCAGAGCTGACCTCCAGCCCCAACCAGACAGGCAGAAGAGAAGGATCTGACTCCACAGGACTTTGCAAGCCGTTGCCTCACAAGGGGTTGTTTTGCCTCGTTCCATTTTCCAAACAGGGAGCACACGTGGCATTCCATGGAACAGATGGCTGGCCCCCAGCTTGGACCACTCTGTCCCCACTGTCCCCTCAGCACGTGGGCTCGTGGTTCACGACCTCGCAGATGGTCTGGGTAAACACGGTCTGGGGAAAACCGCAGGGAGGGATGGGGGGATGGATATATAGGGAGGGATGGATGCAGTCAAGGCCTCGCGTGTGGCGGCCGAGCGCTTGGAAAACTGCAGATCTGAGGCGGGAAAACATGTTTCATGTTACCAGGTGAAGCATCCAGGCACCACCACGCTGCAGCTTTATTTTATGTGAAGGCAAGAGCCTCAGGCAGGATGTTCTACACCTGCACTGAAAGTGTCACCAGTGTCCAAGCGCTGGAAGTGTCTCCAGAAATGGCAGAGGAGGAGGTGAAGGTACTTGTGGTGGTCCCAGAAGGCATCAGGTTCATGGAGGGGTCCTCCTCTGGTTTTCTCCACTGTTCTCTGTCCACTGTTGAGCTTGTTCTCCTGTAGCTATTGCCCTGCAGCCAGGCACAGATCCATCCTCAGGCCACATGTCCAGGGCTTCCCAGCCTGACCCTCTCCGGGCTGGCTCCAGAGCAGGTGTGCTGGGACAAAACCACTGACCTACAGCTCCCTGCGGCTCACCCCCAGGCCCCGGGAGGCAGGAGCTGACATTCCCTGAACAGCATGTTCCCTGGGTCAGAGCCATCCCCAGTTTGTCCCAGTCTGGCCCAGATTCCCGAGGCAGGCCCAGGAAGCAGCTGAGCGGGATCGTTTCCAGGCCGGTGCAGCTGGGGAAGATTTACTTTGCTAATCTGCTACTGTCCCAAGGTTAAGGAAGGCACACTTGGTACATTAGCTCCTCTTTAAGCCCTGCTGGTGGAACTGAGGATGGGCCGAGAATCCCAGCAAGTCCAGGAGGAAATGCTTTTTTTTTGTTTGTTAGCGAGGCTCAGAAAGATGCGCTGCGCCAGTGCCCCGAGGGCTGCTGCATCACCCGCATTCATCACCCGCATCCCGGCAAAATCCCAGCACCCGGCACAGCCACCCGTGGATCCACCCCAGCTCCCTGGGAAGGGGACACTCACGGCAGCAGCCTGCCGAGTGGGATTTCAGCCCCTGGCAGGAGCCCGCGGGTTAAAATCACGCATCGGGATTTAATTGGTGTAACTTGATCCCAGCGCGTCTGGAAGCAGCTCCCTTCCTCTCCCTTCCCCACGAGAGATTATTCACAGGGAGCAAAACTCGCCCCACCCCGGGGCAGCCCTTGGGTGGCTGCAGCCTCCCCCGGAGCTCACAGCTGACCCTGGCGCGGCTGAGACCTCGCGGGGTCACTGCACTCCTGACACCGGCAAGGACATCGATTTGTTTGCTTGGCGCTTCCTTATCTGCCGCCTGCAGCAGGAAGCTCCTGGTGCCAGGGCTGCCATCCCAACTCTTCCAGGTCGTTTTTGATTTGCTTTGGGGAATGCTGGACTGGCTCACCCTTAACCCTCTCACAAAATCTGCCCTTTTGCTTCAAGATTTTATTGTATTTCGCAAAATCCCGGAATGGTTTGTGTTTGAGAGGACCTTAAAGACCATCTCGTTCCCACCTCCTGCCGAGGGCAGGGACACTTTCCACTACCCCAGCTTGCTCCAAGCCCCGTCCAACCTATTCATTCATTCCCTTGTTTTCCTCTCCCTTCCTGCTGCTTCATGTGATAAGGCTCCAGCACTGCCCTTACCAACACAGTAATTAGGAAGCCTTTTCTTTGGTAAGAATTTAGAAATATTAAGCATTTTACCACAGCTGTTTCAGTACATAGTATTTCCTTTTTGACTATGTTCCTTGAAAAGTCATAATCAAGCACTGGGGATGGGTGGGACACAACATCTGCCCCCAGCCCTCGATCCAGCTGCAGCAGCTGACAGAACATCCCAGTCCTGGGGGAAAACAGGATTGCAGGAACTGGCCAGGGCCTGTGACTTCAGGAGCAACTTGAGAAACTCCTGTAAATAAAATCCTGGGAAGCAGGCTGCCACTGAGTCAGCCTGGCAGGGAAGAATCTGCCTCCAAATGGGGCTTTTCCCCCTGTGTTTTCCTTCTGCCATCCTCCTCCTAATATGACAGCAATTAAAAGCCCTGAAAAATGGATGGAAACGATTTGGAAGAGGTCTCAGATTTGCTCTCATTAGCACCGCAGGCTGTTTTTTCAGCTGCTAATTGACAGCTGCCTTCCGCATGCAGTGCCAAAATCTAAAAAGCCCTGTGGCATTAAAGCAGGGAGATTTTAGCTGGGGCTGTCTCATCAGGAGCACGAGAAAGGGGACAGTCACACGAGCCCACCATGGCCACGTTGATGTCAGGCAGCTCCAATTTTGGGGACACCACGCCCTGGCAAAGCAGAGAGATGGGGTGTACATGAGGACTCGGGACACACCAGGTCCTCCCACCATGGCTTCAAGCATTCCCCTGGCTGCCCTGGGGTTGTCAGGGCAAGATTCACCACTGGACAAGGGCTGTGACCACTCTTCACACTTGCCCTGCCTTAGGGAAGCCATGGGAGCCCCTCTGTGCCAGAGGTTTCCACCTACAGAATGTCCCAGTGAATCCTTAAGGTTGGAAAAGACCTCCAAGATATCAAGTCCAGCCTTTGGCCGAACACCAGCATTCCCACTAAACCATCCCACTAAGAGCCACATCTACTCAGTTCCTTGAACACTTCCAGGAATGGTGACTTCCCCACTTCCCTGGGCAGTTCCAGTGCTCGGCCACTCTTCCAGTGAGGAAATGTTTCCTAATATCCAACCTGAACCTCCACGGCGCAGTTTGAAACCGTTTCCCCTTGACTGATCACTGATGTCTTTAATCTACTGGTGTGTGCTGCCTGCAGGTGTCACAGATGCGCTTCCCTCTTCCAAGAAAAACACTGGACTACACTGGACAGAGCTAGGAGATGAACTGCCATAAATTTTTGGACCTGACGGGGAGATGGAGGCACCTGGATGGATGTCCAGACATGGGGACACCATGCAGTGAGCAAGTGCGTGGTCACGGGAGATGTTTGCTCCATGGATTTACACAGGAACAGCCTTGGAAGCTAGGAAGTGGGAAAAGGACTGTGTGCCAAGGTGGGCATGTCACTAAGATTGACGAGGTGTTGGCTTTCCTTCCCTGGCACCCTGCTCAGACTTACTGCAGAACACTTTCACAGAAAGGGGCTGAAGATGTTTCCTAATTTCAGCGTGGGAAACAACATGGGAATGTCCCACACTGAGCGTCTTGAAGCTCCTGCACAGCTGAACTTGGATTTCCTTCTTTGGAGACAAGGGTAGCCCAGCTATTGGGCATCTGGAAGATGAACTGCAGATGTTCACACTTCGGGCAGCCGACACATGTTGGGCAGGTTTCCTCCTGGAAAAGTCAGGTTTTCAGGTGCTAGGGGAACATAATTTCTCTTCACCAGAAGCTATGGTGCCACCACACCAAAAATTCAGGTGCTCAACACTTGGGCACCTAAAATAGGCATTTTTTTCACCCACCTGGAGTGATGTGGGTTATTTTTCAGCGCTCCCTTCTTTGGGGCTGTCAGCACCAATATCCACCAGCTCTGCCAGTGGGTGGGAAGAGCCCATCAGCCTGGCACATGGAGCTGGCTGTGATTTACAGAGAGCCCGTGAAATGTAGAGCTCCCGTCATTTCAAGCAGGATTATTTTTTACTGTTGCTCCACACTGTAAATTTGTCTCCGCATGACATAATTAACAGCATCGCCTCGCAGGGCTGGGGTGATTTACAGGAGTGGAAATAGCTGCGGGAAGGTCATGGCAGGGGAATTCGGGGAGAGGTGAGGGGGGAGGCAGGAGAGCAGCCTGGACCACACCGTGGGTGCCCGTGTGGTGCCTCCCACCCTGTGCCCCAACAGTGAGGAGAGGGCTTGCAAGGCATGGATATGGTTCCTGCTGGCTGAACATGAGCCAGCTGGGCCCAGGTGGCCAAGAAGGCCACTGGCACCTGGCTTATATCAGCAGTAGTGTGGCTACAGGACCATGGCAGTGACTGTCCCTCTGTGCTGGGCACTGGTGAGGCCACACCTCGAATCCTGGATTCAGTTTTGACCCCTGACTACAAGGAAGACGCGGAGGGGCTGGAGCACGTCCAGGGAAGGGAACAGAGCTGGGAAGGGGCTGGAGCCCCAGGAGTGGCTGAGGGAGCTGGGAAAGGGGCTCAGCCTGGAGCAAAGGAGGCTCAGGGGGGCCCTTGTGGCTCTGCACAAGTCCCTGACAGGAGGGGGCAGCCGGGGGGGTCGAGCTCTGCTCGTAGGGAACAGGGACAGGAGGAGAGGCAACGGCCTCAGGCTGGGCCGGGGGAAGGTTCAGGGTGGACATCAGGAGGAATTTCCTCATGGAAGGGGTGTTCAGGCCTTGGCAGGGGCTCCACCAGGCTGTGGCACTCAGTGCTCTGGGCTGGGTGACAAGGTGGGCATCAGGCACAGCTTGGACTCAATGGCCTGGGAGTCCTTTTCCAAGGTAAAAAATTCTGTGATTCTGTGTGATTCTGCCACCTCAACTCATTATTTCATGGTAGTCATCAGATAGAGAAACTCCTGCACTAAAGAAACCATTCCCTGGGCATACAGGAACAATGATGGTGTCCCCAAAACAAGAGCAGGGAGTTGTCCAAAACATAAATAACCACTGAGTCTGTCCATGGCTCTGTTTCTATTAAAGATAAGTATTCATGAGATCAAGTTCTGCAGTTAACTTAGCTGAGCTGCACCCCTGACATCTCCACATAGGCTCGTCCCTAAATAACTGAGCTTAAAATTGGGAGTTCTCCCCAAAAATATCTCCATTTGGCAAATGCAACCCCTGAAAACCCTGAGTTTTCTGCAGGCAACCATTTTGGAGACTCCATTTTCCCTTGGGAGCAAGCAACAAAAAGCCTCTCAAAAGCCAAGCAATAATTTCAGTTCCATTTCTTTGGGATGAAAACCCCACAGTTTGGGAAGTGGAGCTGAGATCCATCCAGCATTCACCAGAATCTGCAAAAATGTTGCTGTGGTGCCATTCATGGGCTGGGTTCATTTCCCATGACAAATTCCACAGCCTTGTTTACCTGGGGTCCTTGTGAATCCGGAGAAACATAGCACATCCCAGGAATTTGAGGAGTAAGGGATAGTTAGTCAGATTTGCACCCCCTTGTCTGCTACAACAACCCTAGGCACCCAATTCCCTAATTGCTAAATGATATGGAAGGATATAAAAAAACTGTGGCTGCCCCATCCCTGCAAGTGTTCCGGGCCAGGCTGGATGCGGCTTGGAGCAACCTGGGACTGTGGAAGGTGTCCTCCCAGTTCCACCCCACTCCCATCCCTGTCTGCATGGACGAGGTCAGTGAATGTGGGACACGAATTCCTGGTCACCTAGGTGTACTGGTGTAACTTCCCACAAGGACAATTCCATCCTGGTTTACAAACCTCTATTTTCATGCAGATGATCTCAGTTTGTAGGAGCTGAAAATAAATCTCTATTTCCATCCTGGAACGAGCAAACCCCTCTGGGACTCCACTTGTAGGAGTGGTCTGGGTTGGCTACAGCAGAACAGGGAAGAGATGTCTACTTTTGGGGAGGAAAACATGTTTCATAGCCCAGGGAAGCACCCCTGGGTGCCCAGCACCAAAATAAGGGAATATTCCTCCTCAGGATATTCTAATCACTGCTGATTTCCCGATCACACTCAGGTCTAACTCTCTAAAACACAGGAAAAGTGTTCCCTCCCAGTTTATATCCCAAATGCAGGAGACAGAAGCCCTGCATGCTCTTTTTCTAAATCCCTCTCCAGCTCTCTTGGAGCCCCTTTAGGCACTGGAAGGGGCTTTAAGGTCTCCCTTCTCTTCTTCACCAGCTCTCCCAGCCTGGCTCCAGAGCAGAGGGGCTCCAGCCCTCAGGATATTTCCGTGGCCTCCTCTGGACTCGTGTCTTTTTGGTGCTTTTTGGTGCTTTTTGGTGCTTTTTGGTGTGATGCCTTCTCCAGCTACCTAGAAACAGAGACTAGGCAACAATAAGGGAATAAAGGCAGGGATTTATTTGAAAGGCCTTCCAAGGTGCACCCTGGGGAGCCAGAGGCTGCTTCCAAAATGGACCCCAAGATGGACAAGGAGTCATGAGCTCTTCACACTTTTATAGGTTTGGTCCATTTGCATATCAGCATAAATTCACCCATTAAAACTCTAGCTTTCTTTAATTTCCCCACCTCTCTAGAGGCCCTAGCTTACAGCTTTGGGCCTAGGACAGTCCGAGTGTCCTTGAATAGCAAGCTCAGAGAGGCTTTGTTGTATCTGTCTGGCCTAAGAGAGCAGTTAACAAGCTACAAGAGACTTCAGAGTTACACACTGGGCAATACAGGATTTGAAAAAATACAGAAGTTAAAACCTAAGGCACCAGGTGCTCTCCACCACAGAACAAAGTCTTTCCATGGCCACCAGGAGACTGGTGTGAGGATAAATCTCAACTCATGTATTTTCAGCCTCCAAACCACTGCAGCTGCATGGCTGGCTCTGCTTGCACAGATCTCCTCTCCAAATGGGAAATGCATGGGAAGAGGAAAACTGGAAGGGATGGCAAAAGGCAACTCCCTCTTCCTGGCGTTCTGAATGTTCCCCACAGAAAAAGCAATTTTTCCCCACAGAATTTCCCCAAGACAGACATTTCTGACCAGGAAAATGAGTGTTTCCCATGGAAATTTCCATGAAAACATCCCTAGTTTTCTGGCGTGCACAACTGGAAGAGCTGTTGTGTAAGAGGGTGATGCATTCTCTCTGGTTCAAGTAGGTCAGCGGGCAGCAGGGGAGGCCTGGGCTCCGGCTGTGGCTCCAGAGTCAGGTGACCTTGCAGAGCCACATTCCCATCTGCGAGATGAGGATAAGAAAGTGTCATACAAGAACTCGCTGGGTTATTAATAGAGGCCTCTGGCTGAGATTCCAACACAGCCCAAGGGCTTGAGAAGCCCATTTATTCTTTACAATTCAAAGCAGACAAGTGACTCAGATTTCCTTGACACTTTTGAGCACAAAAGTCAGGGAAAAGCGCTCTCCAAAGCATTTGTCTGGAGGGAAGGGAGCGTATGAATATGTGATTTTCTATTTATTTCGAAATACAAATGGAAGCAAGTTACCAGTGAAGCTGAAATGTTTGGGCTGGTTTGACTTCTGTGCTAAAATAAGTCAAGATGGAAATCTGAACATCAACCGCTCTGCGTGTTATAATTATGGCAGAAAAAATAGGTGAGGCAGGAAAACCTTGGGCTCTACGGGATGGGAATGTTTCCACAATTTTCTGCTGAAACTGCAGGTGAAAGTGATTACATTCTCCCAAAATGTTTGGATTCATGAAATGGATCCAGTAGTAGCAGCAGTGTGCACTTGGTTTAAGGATCTTGTAGATAGGAGGAGTTTCTCCAGCACTGGTGGTAAATTAATTCCTAGGAAAATTGGTAAAACCCTGGACAGAAAAGGGGTGACAAAGATGCCACGGAAAGGCGGTGGCAGGGTTTTATCTGGGATGAGGACCAGAGCAGGGCAGGGAACAGGG
Source organism: Dryoscopus gambensis (assembly GCA_013389985.1). Lineage (NCBI taxonomy): Eukaryota > Metazoa > Chordata > Aves > Passeriformes > Malaconotidae > Dryoscopus > Dryoscopus gambensis. The sequence goes on along the minus strand of WEIT01007107.1, from coordinate 24,763 downwards.
GAGCACCACCCATGCATCCCATGCAAGGGGCTGCTCTGGGATGGGATACTCTAATGAAGATTTCTAATTGTGCATTCCTAATTTAGGTCAGCCTCAGTCTCCAGAGGGAGCAGGGAGTGTTCAAGGTGTGGTAGCAAAGCCATGGGAAAAGGGAGGTTGCACTTTGGGGAAAGGGATGAAAGCAAAGCCAAAGCAACATCAACAATTCTTGACATTTTATCTGTATCCTGAAAATACTCAGTCCCATTTTAGGGCAGGGGAGTTGTCTAATTTCCCTTTCCAGCCCTGTTTTTAATGGGTACATCTTGTTTTCATTCTGGCTTTGACAAAATCCGATGCAGCTCCTCGACTTCATTAAAATGACATTTGGAAACAAACAAACGAAAGGCTCAACCAGAATCCTTGCAAGCAGATTTTTTATGTGTGTGTGTTGTTTTTTTTTTTTTCTTTTTTCTCCTGGAAAGTTTTCATTTGGACAAAAGGGAGTTTACCACAGGGGTTAAAAAAAATAAAAAAAGCAATAACCATTCCCTTGGAAAACAATAATCATCCCTTGGAGAACATTTGAGCACTTCTTGTTTTCCTCAGATTTGTGTTTCCTGCAATCCCAGAGGCAGCAGGAACACAATGTTATAATTCCAAGGATTATAATTCCAAATCACTGGTGTGGTGACCCCTTATCTCACCCCTTATCTCTCACGTTACAGCCATGATGAGGGTCAGAAACACATCCCCCACCTTTTCCTGGTGTGCTCAGCAGATGTGCTGCTCTTTCCTCATCCAAACCCCACAACTCCCTGAAATTCCAGGTGAACATTTCTTCCCAGCCAGGACAGGCAGTGGTGATAATTGGCCCTCACCTGAGATCATTTTTCTTCTTCAGGCCGTTGGACTGATGTCCTGGAAACCCTAAAAAAGGACATGGGAGAGGAGGAGCAGAGCGAGCGCTCCATTTCCCAGTGCTGGAGAAGCCAAACTGGGATGGATTCCTTTCGCTTGGATGCAATGTAATTAAAAGGAATTTGTGAGGGAGAGTCACACGGGGAAATTCCTAACAACATGAAAGGGAGGAAGGGATGGCTCATAAAAGAGTGATTCCCTCTGTTTTTCTTGGCAGCCCAGCCAAGCTCCCTCCGTGTAAGGCTGGAAGAGGACTGCACGCTGAGCAGAGGACAATGACAAGCAGGTGTCATGGAAAATGACCCTTCCCTGAGCAAACAGATTTGAAATTCCTGCCATCTCCCTGCGTTCTTCATCTGCTCCTTAAATCTGCTCTCCACGAGCAGATGTGGCCTCAACCTCGAGCCAGGCTCAGCCGCTGGGTTCAAGCAGCACTTCCGTGTCTCGGGCACCTCCACCCACCACGGCTTGGCCAAGGCGCCCAACGCCTGGGACATCCTTCCCTCAGTCCTTGCTCCAGGCAAGGGAAACTTTGCATCTGAGTCTGCACCAAAGTCAGCAATTTGTGCACAAAAATAAGACGGGTTGAGCGCGAGCTCCCCCGCTCTCATAAACCCCTCAAAGCTTACGGGAATTGTTGTTATTGTGCTGGGTAGGGGCTGTATCAGCACCAAAAACCTTAAATAATCAGAGAATCACAGAATGGTTGGGGCTGGAAGGGACCTTAAAGGTCATCCCATTCCACCCCCTGCCATGGGCAAGGACACTTTCCACTATCCCAGGTTGCTCCAAGCCCCGTCCAACCTGGCCTTGGGCACTGCCAGGGATCCAGGGACAGCCACAGCTTCTCTGGGCACCCTGTGCCAGGGCTTCCCCACCGTCACAGGAAGGAATTCCTTCCAACTATCCCATCTCTCCCTGCCCTCTGGCAGTGGGAAGCCATTCCCCCTCGCTCTGTCACTCCATGGCCTTGTCCAAAATCCCTCTCCTGCTCTCTCCTAGCCCTTCTAGGTACTGGAAGGCTGCAAAATGTGGAACTACTCAGGCTTAATTTGACTCAACTCAAATGCAGAGGTATCTTAGACTCAGGTTTGATTTTTAGAATTCAGTATCACTATGAAATATGGTTTAGAATCAGCAAAACAAGGAGCAGGGGGATTCTTGCAGAGTTACGCAAAGCTGACTTCTACTGAGTCAGAGAAATGAATGGAAGTCTTCCTAATAGAATTCATTTTTCTCTTATTTCCTTGATTTAAAGTAAAAATACCAAAAATCCAACGGCAACTGGAATATAGAAAAAGGACAACCAGCCAAAACTAGCAAGTCTGGCTCGGAGTCACGACACCGCTCTCTTTTCCAACACTTTCTCCTGAAAACCACAAATTAGCGCAACAAGGCTTGAAAACAGGCTGCACAGATGGATCCTGGTGGCAGCGATATTCCTGCAGCCTGGAGGGGAGCTTTGCAGCAGGAGCTGGAGCAGAGCAACCCAGCAGGGCTGATTTCTCCACTCCCAGAGCTTGGGGACTTTTGCTTCCAGCTTTTCTCCGCCCCTGTGGCAGCTCTGCCCAAGGAAATAACCAAAACCAGAGGGAGAAATCTTCCCTCCTCCGTCACTGGGTTTTGTTCCACTGCTGAATAGACAAGGAAAAAAACCCCAAAACCCAGAATTTCTTTTGTTTTTATTGAATCTGAAGCTGCCTTTTGGATGTCCTTGCCTACTACAGAGCTCCTGGGAAACGAGGACAAAGCCTTTGGATTGAAAGAGAAGCCCTTGGTTGAAGGCACTGTCATGACTATTAAAAATAGGAGTTTTGTGACATATGAGTGAAAACTACCTGGGAAAAAACAGAGTTAATGGGAAAGAAAAAAAAGGGAATGGACTTGAATAAACCCTGCATTGCTCTGGGACCAGGTTTCTCCACAGCCCCCAGGACTGGCCTAAGCCTGCTGCAGTCAGTGACAGCACAGCTCTCAGCGTCTCTGGGCACAGAGTCAAGCCAAGGCTGAATCCTTCACTTCTCATTTTCCTGGGCTGGGTTTCCACCCACTTCCCCCTCAGCCTGAGCTGGTTATTGCTTTCCTGCAGCCCGTGGAGGATTCCTTGTGCATGTGCAACATGCCTCATCCCACAGTGGAAATAGTGAGGATAAAAAACCTCCTACAACCACTAAACCCAACAGCAAAGCACTTCTTGGAGAACATTTGCTGACCTGGTGAAATCAAAACATTCCCCAAGGTGGGATGAGGAAACTTTGACAGCCCAGGCAGGCTCCTGCCCTGCCGCCAAGGAGGGGAGATGCCAAACTCCCCTTCTGGGAACCCCACGTGTCGAGCTCATCCAAGGAGGGACTGCCCCAGATTTGGGCACTGCAAAGCAATTTGAACTCTTTTTTTTTTTTAAGTACTTTGCCTCAAATTTGATTCTGGTTTGGGTTCAGCTGCCAACCAGATCCTCTGAGAGTTCAATTTTCGTTTAAGGGGGGAAAACCCAGTGGTTCAGTCTATATTCGACTTGGCTCATTGCAGCAATTTCAGTTTTATGTGGACCGGAAATCACAGAGAAGCAGAGCTGGGTATTTCCCACCATGACTGGGCCAGGCTGACAACCCCTCCTGCCTCGGGTGCTTTTGTAGGAAACAGCCCCAATCCTGCCTAAATTTATTTGACACAGGCTTAGATCATGCTGAAGTCAGGTTTAAGCATGGCCTTAAGTGCATTTTAGTTAAAACACCAACCAAAAAAGACACTGTGCAAGGACTACACACTCCAGGTCCTGTCAGTCCTGGGAGTTTATGTGCTGACAAAGGTTAAATAGATGGAAAACAAACCATCAGGCCCATTGAAGATGGAACAAAACAAAGAAAACATCCAGAAACAAGAGCAGGAAAAATTTGGACAGGAACCACAAAGTTAATTGCAACCAGCTTGGCTAAAGCACCAAGATGAAATGAATTAATTATTTTTTTTTTCCTTGTAAAAGGCAACAAATGTTCTGAATTTGCTTGTAGCTGAAATGGGCAAGAATCACTTGCAGGTTTAAAGCAATGAGATGGTTTCACTCTGACTAATCATTTAAAAAATAACACGGCAAATATTGCTCAAATCAGCTAAAAGGGCGAAATGAATCTGTCAGGAGTGGTCTCTGGCTCCAAGAACTCATGGAAAGGAGGAAATCTGGAACAAAAGTTGAATTATTAGCCCAAGGTAAGTGGTTAATGAGTGCTAAATATACATGTCAGTGGAAGATATACAAACCCAAAGTGGCACTTCTCTTCTCAGAGATGATGTAGGGCACGAACAGCCATAAATGAAACTCAGAAAGTGGCCCTTTGGGATAGATTTGCCACTTAAAGAACAGCAAACTGGAGGTGGGATCCCATCGTTTTTCCTGTTCTCACCTCCCCTGCACCCACAGGTGCCAGGTTAGCCCAGCCCTACACCAACCCTGAGACCCACTTTTGATGGCTTCTCTGCTGCTCTCCCAAGTTTCATGAGGGGTGGCAGTTGGAAACACACTACCCCATCATCAAATATCTCCTCTGCCACAAGCCCAGCTGCTTGGAGCTGTGATTTATTTGCAGAGGAGGATGGGGGACGCCTCGGTCCCAGTGTTCAAAGCCAAGCTGCCAATTGTTTGAGCTCACTTTGCCCATCAGACTAAACAGGTTGGGGCTTGGCTGACAGCCATCACCCCTCCGGGTGATCCATCATCATTGGGGACCCCAGGGAATACAGGTTCTCCCCATCCGGAGCCCCGTGCAGGGGAAGGGGGAGAAGGCCCCCAGGCGTTGTTTACTTTGGATGCCGTGTCTTGGCCATAAATAAGGCCCAGAAGCTGCACGTGTCAGCAGCGGGTCAGTGCCGGGTGGCAGCAGAACACATGATCTCAGAGCTGGGGGGGGTTGCTCTGCTGGTTCCCCGGGGCTGGAGCCCCCCAGGACCTCCAGGGACATAAAACCCACAGTCACAAGAGCCTGGCGAGCACAGGATCAAACACAGGCTGGAGGGGGCTGGATTTTAGGACAGGGGCCTCTGCCTGTGCTGCCTGATGGAAAGTGAAAATGGTTTTGCGTGGGAGCAATATCCAGGCTGCACAGGATGCCCTCACAACTCAGGGAAGGGGTTTTGAGCCTTCCAGCCCTTGGGATGTTCACTTCAAGGATGGCAGACTCTGCTACCAGCCCCTGGAGAAACAGAAAGGGAATGGGACCCCAAAGAGAGTAAAGCAATGTTTACAGGCAGAAAATTATGGCAGTGGACTGATTCCAGCAGTGAAATGATTCCAGTGAAATGATTCTCATTTCAAAGAGAAGTGCCCAGCTACTTCCATTTCCATTTTGGGTTCATGCTGGAACACAGTATCTCAAACTGCCTGAGATTTTAGGAATATATTAGTAACTGTAGTAAACAAGCTGGGAACCAGATCTGCCCAAAATGGGGGTTTCCACCTCAGTTTTGAATTTGATTTTCCAGCTATTTCAAAACTCCTGCAAGCATTCCAACTAAAAAACAAAAAAAAAAAAATTGAAAAGTTATCCAAACCAGAATATTTTCAAATAAAATATGAACACCAGGCCACCAAACAAGAGAGGGTGGGAGAGGGTCCCACCTGTGTGAGCGCACAGCACTTGCAGCTCATCGCAAAATCTTAATCTGGCTAGAAGAGAAAATCTCCAAATAAATGCTTCCTTCCCAAAGCTGCCACTCCTGGAAAATGGTATGGAAAAGCCTTCCCACACCTTCCCTGGCATTTTAACGCATGGAGAGGTTTTTTACCTATTCAATTAGTCCATACTTTCCTGCTCTCCCTTCCAGGCTGATGTCAGTCTCTGCCTGGGAGGTGGGGAGGGAGACAGGAAGCACCCTGAGAGAGAAGGAGAGGAAAGAGTGAGAGAAGGGAAGTGTTATCCCAGCTTGGAGCTATGGGAATAACAGCTGGGTAGGAGGCAAGGAGGTTCAGCACACAAGTAGCCAACAGCCTTTCCTTTACAGGGTGTCTCTGGTCCCAAATCCTCCCCCAAGGGATCCCAGAACATCCTGAGGTGCCAGAATAGGACCCCAGGGAATGGCTGGAGCTGTGTCAGGGCAGGGTCAGGTTGGAGTTCAGGGGACAGGTTCTTCCCCCAGAGCGTGCTGGGCACTGCCCAGGCTCCCCAGGGAATGGGCTCGGCCCTGAGGCTGCCAGAGCTCCAGGAGAGTTCGGACACTGCTCCCAGGGATGCACAGGGTGGGATTGCTGGGGTGTCTGGGCAGGGCCAGGGGTTGGACTGGATAGATCCTTGTGGGTCCCTTCCAGCTCAGGACATCCTATAATTCCATGATTCTCATTCTTCATCCATCAAGCAGAGGGAGGCATGCATGGGAACCAGCAGAGGCAAGGGAAGAAATCAAGCAGACCTTTCATCTTGGGAGAGGATGAATTTCCTCCTCAGCCTTAATTTGGCCCCTGAGCCATTTTGGTGGAAGCTGCCATCACAAACAAAATGCTCTGTTTTCCTGACCGGGTTCCAAGGGAGAGCTGAAATCCCCTTCCTAGCAGGCCGGGTTTTTCCCTTCCGGAAAAGAGGAGGAGAAAAGAAAGGGAGCCCAAGGGCAGCCCGTGACAAACTGAGTCTCCTCCGTCTCTCCTCTAAATCCTCTGGAGATGTTATTTCATCCTCGCTGGGATGCAGAAATAATATTTACCCCAGCTGCAGCCAATATGCAGCATCTGCAGCGCGGCGCTACAGATCTGTCACATCTGGATGCTCGGGATGACGGAGGGGAGTTCAAACACAGCCCTGGAACATGAGTCCAGCGGGAACTGCTGGCCAGCATCCAAGGAAAATGGCCAGGACACGGAGTGAAGGTGGTGGTCAGTGGCTCGTCCCACTACCCTCAGGCCACACGTGCCAAAGCAAACCCTGGCTGAGATTCCCAGCACAACCCTCCTCAAGCAAGCCACAGCCAATCTCAAATTATCCCCAAACACCAGGAAAGTCCAGGAGATGGGAAAGCCCCAGGAAAGGATGCTCCATGCTGAGTGTTAGACAGTTGCAGCCTGGTTTGTGACCCCTCCTTCCTGAGTATGCTTTTATTTTCTGCAGCAGATTTGAAAAGAATAAAACCCTTAAGATGAGAAATGCTGAACAACTCTGAAAATGTGGGGGTTTTTTTCTTTTTTTTTTCCAGGAACTGAGAGGCATTTGTGGGGCTGGGGGAAGAAATCACATATTTAGGCTGCTGCTCTTAGTCACAACTGGTCTCATCAGGAAGTTTTCTACTGGGAAATGATGTTCTGTGGAGTTACCTTAATTTTTGAGAGCATTGTGTCAGACCAGCTTGATTTTTTCAGAGTTTACGGGCTTGGTTTTATCCAGCTAGTCTGTCTTTTTCACTTAAGTTTTGCACAAGCTTAGGTAATTCAAATTAATATCAAAAATGTCATTCAGACAATTTTTATCAGTGAATTTAAAAAAAAAAATCACTTTTTGGTCAAATTTCATTTTTTCCATGTAAGGGAAACAAATTTTCCCTTGAATTCCTCTTCGAATTATGAAAATTTTCACAGATGACAACATCTGGTTCCCACATGGATGGGACTCTTACCGGGATGAAGCTTCCAGTTTGGTGTTGACAAATTCAAATTGGCCTGGATGGAAATGGCCCGTGAAGGATAAGAACTGAATGGGAGGAAAAGCAAAAAGGCAACCAGCAGAGCACAGAGTTGGCAGAGCTGGTGGATTCCATCAGGAGGTCAGTGTTAGGTCTGGCATTTTTGTCCATCTTTATTACGAAAACGCAACGTAATGCGCCAATAAAACAAGGGGGAAAAAAAGAAAAGCAAACAGAAAAAAAAATAGTATTTCCATGAGGTTACTGCTCAGACAACACCTGAAACAGCACTGAGCATTCTGGGCACCCAGCGTTTTAATTTGGAGGGGATTCATAGAAGAGTGACAGAGACAGTGGAGAGGGAGGTGTTGAACTTGGCTCCGGGAAAAGTTGGACAGAGCAACAGGCTGGGAGTGCTTAAAGAAAATAAACACCCAGGGAGAAATCCTGACCTTTCTGGAGCTGATGTCAAGACTACCAGTGACTTCAGCAGGGTCAGGATTTCACACTGAGAGTGGGGGATTTCGTGGTGGGGAAGGCTGGGTGAGAGAACCACGGGATGGAAACAGAGGAAGCAAGTTCAACAGCAAGGGGATCCAAGGCAAGAAATCTCAGTTTTGCCCAAAAGCAGCAAAATCCAGAGTGCCAGCTACTGCACGGGAGAGCCAACTGCACTTTTGTAACCCTCTAATTAAAGCAAGGTTAAATAAAACAAGTGTTACATATTCAGCTCTGATGAGAGGAGAAAATTGGATGTAACAAATCCACCCCCTGCAGCCAAACTCCCAACTGGAGCATCTCCCCACTTCAAGCACAGATGGTTTTATATGGGAAATGTAAATAAGAAGTTGCCATCTGGTTAATAAAAAAGCATCTCTGCTACATTTGACTACATGTTCCCACATGTAAACATTTAAAAATACTTTTTTTTTTTTCCCCTCCAGTGTTTTAAGGTTTTCCTTGAGAATGCCCATGGAGAAAGAATTCCGGTAGACATCAAATGTGATAAACCACAAAAAAGTCCCACGTTTGTCCTACAAATTTTAAATTTATATTGAATTTCACTGCTATTTGCATGGAAATATAACCAGGTTCTACTGCTCAATATCTGGTGAAATTGAGACTCAGAGAAGTTGGGTTCCGAAATCCATGGCATTTGTGAAAAAAAAAAAAAAAAAAAAATCAGGCATAAGGCAGTCTATTTCCAGAAAAGTTGTTGGAAAATTCTGCTTGGGATCTATTTGTGCATTTGAGCTGAAATTGTCAACTGGTTATTTGTTATAAAGGGAAAGACATTCCTGGGGGAGTGGAAACTTCAGGTTTGTGTTGGTTTTTTTTTTTTTTTCCAAATGACCTTTTCCTTCCCAAACTGGTGTATAATCAAAATAAAGCTGCAGAGGACCAAAAAATACTGATACCAAAAGGGAATTGTGTATCCCAGGTGGCATAGAAAGTTCAATCACTTATTTCAAGGGAAGGTTTTTGTCTTTCCCCTTTTCCTGCAAAGACACCAAGGAAATTCCAGTCAGGCTTGGCCACCTACCCAGGTATCCCACCCCATCCATCTCTCCAGTGAACAGCACCTCTGCCAACACCTCCTACAGTTTTCTACATCCAGAGGAGGTTTTACTCCTAATTAATATTAAACCAAATGATGAATTATAAAAAACCATTTAAATCAAGGAACGCAGTCACAACTCAATGCTCTCTCAGCTCGGAGGGGAGTTTAAGTGATTACAGACTAAACTTTGAGGCAGAGATAAGAGAACACATCCCTGAACACCCACTCCAACCACACCATCGGACAAAGCTGCCAAATTTTCTCTTTCTAAAGGGGCTGAGTTAGCAGCAGGACTGCCAGGGCTCCAAAGAAGGGACAATACCATCACTCAGAGTCTCTGTGTGCGTGTGAAGAGCAAACACTTCAGTGCCAATATCAAGAACCTGCCAGTTTCCTGAGATAAATAATTGGAGTTGCCCTCCTGGATGTGTGCTCTGGAAGCAGAATCAATGCTGGGTATTCATCACGGTCGTAAAAATATCCTCTGGTTTTATTTCCTCCCCGAGCAAACTGTTTTCAAGCCGAGATCAGCACCCTGGCAAAAGTTCTGGTGCTTTTAGCTACAAGCTCTTCATGGGCTCAAGAGCCTCTGAGGAGGATCTCAGGCCTCATGGCCAAGGGTTGGTCACCCCTGCTCCAGGCTGACCCTGGAGAGCTTCCATGAAACCACAGCGCTCCAATGCTCCAGCTGGTGATTTAACCCTCTCCTTTCCATAAAAAACATGGAATCCTAGAATGGTTTGGGTTGAAAGGGACCTTAAAGATTACCCAGTTCCACCCACCTGCCAGGGACAGGGACACCTTCCGCTCAGCCAGGTTGCTCAGAGCTCCATCCAGCCCAGCTTTGAGCATTCCCAGGGATGGGGCAGCCACAACTTCTTTGGGCAACTTGTTCCATCCTCACAGCCAGGAATTTTCTCCTGATATCCAACCTAACCCTGCCCTCTGTCAGTTTGAAGCCATTTCCCCTTGTCCTGTCCCTCTCCATCTGCATTTATCCCCCATTTAGACATCAGAGCTTGAAAAGGAGATCCCTAAGGAATCCAATGCCACCACCCTTCCATCTGGGCACACAGTTGGCTGAGAATAGTGGGAAAGAATCCAAGAATTCAACATTTGCCTGGAAGCATGGCCAGTGTCCAGCTCAAGCCTAGCAAACCTGAATTTTTGGCTGGACCTCAAAAAACCACTGCAATGTCACTGGACCAGGTGAAACACTCCTGGCTTCTTGCTGCTTTTAATCGCTCATTTAAATCTGAGCCATGAGGAGAAAATAAAAAAAAAAAACAACACCAAAACTCACCTGGATGGGGCTGCTTTGCTGGTAGAGGGGGTGAAGAATTTTCTAGACCAAACTGCTCACTGTACATTTGCAGAAAGTTTTTGTTGTTCCGTTTAAATTTAATGGTTATTACACTTTTATTGAAAGGAAGCTGAAAATGCTTCCTGACGTGAACCGTACTCACTTTGTGCTTTTTTACGTGCCAGAAACGTTCCATTGCAGGCACCCTCTGAAATGTTTTCCTTTTTCCTGAACACTTTTGAGTTTGTGTCAAGTCTCCTCATTAAACCAAGAAGTGGTTCGTTATCAGCTGCCTGGCCCACTGCAATGTTTGCATTACAGAGCAAGATGGATATTACACTCTATTTAATCCTAAAAACTGGGAGAGCTGAGGGGAAGGACTGGTGCCAAGGGACTGGCATTGTCACAGCCTGGTCACAGCCAAGGGCATACACGCAGAGAGGACCCTCTCCAGTCTTCCCAAAAGGTGAAAAACAGATTTTTCAGGAGCTCAGCCGCACATCGATACTCATCTAGGCTGCCCTTTTCTGAGTAAAACAAGGAAACCAGCCCTTATTACAATGGGAATTGCATCCCTCTCCCTTTAACAGTTCCCAAGGTTTTCCACATGTCCCCCCATTGTCCCTTTTGCCCCCAGAACCAGCTCACTTGAGATGGGAGAACTCAGCTGGCTGCACCAAATATGTCACCAGTGTTCCAATCCTTCTCCTCCACCAAGCTCTACCAGGATCTTCACATTCCTCCCCAGGGTCATCCTCTAGAGCTGTTCCTGGCAGGGAACTGGTGGTAGGGAAGATGACCTGAAGCATTTTCTGGTTTCTTTCCCATTCCTCCGGCAATTGATGTCCAGATTCCATCTGGCAGGACACGGACAGGAATTCCTCATGAAGCAGCTCAGACACCACAGGAACATAGATGGAAATAAAGACAGGAGCTCTGGGCAGATAGAGAAAAGCACAGAAAATATAAACAAGGAGAATAAAATTGGGGAGGGAGAGGAAGAATCCCTCCCGTCCTGAAGGTTTTACGTGTTGGTGAAGACTACAGCACCTGTGCCCAGGAGAGGACATGGACAGCCACCTCCAGCTGTGGAGGGAAGGGAGGGTTTGTGGAGCTTTACCCAGAGAAGGGGGACAAAAAGAGACCTGTTCCTTTGGCCTGGTGGCCAGTGACAGCATTCCTGGTCCCCTGATGTGCTCATGGGGAGTGGTGACAATCATCAGTGGGATGGGTTGGGATGAAAAAGCCTCTTGTGGGGCTGAGAGTCAAGACTATGGGGCCTTCTGCTGAATTTGTGGGACTGATGCCTCAGGGCATGGCAGGCAGAGCTGGGGGAGACTGGTCACTCCCCTGAACCACCTGGCATCCCACATCCATAGGGATACACTGGCAAAACCTGCAGGTAATATGGACAACAGCTGAAGCCTGTTCCTGGAAATGCAGAGCAGGAGGATCCTCACTAACAACACACGAGAGCCACACGGGGACCATGCACCACCTCAATTTCCTGGAGGAGTTCAAACCAGCCCTCAAGTGTTATTTTAGCACAGTTCCTTGTCTATAAATATTTATAAAACGCTTGCTTGAATACCCCTTAAAAAAAAAAAGTAAAATGAAATAACCTTCCAAACCCCTCCACTGCTTATTGCATCTTGAGCAAAAATATTTTCTTAACCTCTCCTATCTTCAGCCCTTGGGGCTTTCACTGGCTGAGCAAACCTCTCTTCTCCTGCAGGGCAGCAGGCTGCCTGCTTGGTGGTCAACCGAGTTACAGAGGGCTGCAGGAATGCCAGGATCTGGGAGCAAACGAAGGTGGAGGGAAGAATAGAAGATTTTCAAGTTTGTAGTCTTACCATGAGCACTTGGGTTTCATCTACGAGGGGTCAATGGGAGAAGAAAAGAATTCATAGATGATTTATGGGTGTGAATCATTTTTGATATGCAAGGCTTGGGACCTTGGGCAGGACTGAAGGTGTCCAGGATCACTTCAGCCCAGAGGCACCCAGAGTTGAGCCCTGAAGGCAGCAGGGAAAGCATCCAAGAGGAAAAGCTCGGGGATGACAGCACACCTCCAGCTGGGAGTGCTGCGGTGAGGTGAGATCTTCTGGGAGGCCCTCGGGATGTGGAAAGAGGGATCCATGTGATGCTCAGGGCTGGGCAAAGCTTCCTTTGGGGATTAGGAAAGGATCTCTTCCCTTTTCCTCCTGGGTGATCACTGTCCCTGGCCGGAGACTGGTTCTTCCAAACCCACTCTCCTCACAAATCATGGGCAGCCTGCGGCCAGTGGGACCCAAACACCTAAACCTGAATCAGCCCATTTTGAAGTCATTTTATTGCTTGAGATAATCTAACCCTCTTTGTGTCTGCAGTGTTTGCCCTGCTCTGTTCCCAAAATCATCTGGTTTAGCAAATCCCAGGATGGAGCCGTCAGCCTGCCCCTGGCCATCTCTGCTGCTGCACATGAATGGGGACAGACTGAAGTGTTCCTGGGGTAAGGGTGACCTACTTTCACGGCCGCACTACAGTTCATTACCAATTCCTAATGATCTCATTGTTCCATTAAATGAAGGTTGCCACCTGTCCCGGAGACTTTAGATCAAGCTGGGATTAACAGATCTGCTGACCCATTTCCCCCTTTTGTAGGACACAGCCCCGCAATCAGTAGGGTTGTTTCTTACTCTTTTTTCCCAGACCGCTCAAGGTTGAGCCTCAGCAGGAACGTGGTGCTGGGTGCCATCAGCAGAGGATGCTGAGCTGTGTGACTCCTGGTGAAAATCCTGCCCGGTCAGTTACGGCATCAGATCCTACCTGCCTGGATCCCACCAGGAAAAAAGGTCCAACCCTACACACTATAGGGGGAAAAAAAAGGCAGAGGGGAATTGCTGAGGTTGCACTTAGGGCAAATGAAATTCTTCCAGTTTAAAAGAGAGGTTTTAAGAGACTCTGTTAAGGATCTGGAGGCTGTCTGCAGTTTTTCTCCGGGCAGTCATCCCTACGGGATGAAGGGAAGGAAGGAAGAAGCCTGGATTAGCACCCAGCAGCCATCCTGGCTCACAGACCCTCACAGGGATCCGTGTCCGACGGGCTGTCCCGCTGCCAGCAGCCCCCAAGGACACAGCGCAGCGGCCCAGAGGGCTGGGGCTGGCAGGTTGGAAGCAGGAGGAATAAAACAAATAAAGCAAGAAGGAGAGAGGAATAAATTCCCATGGACAGGCTCAGCGAGCAGCCAAATGACCTCGAGTGCACCGCTCGCTTCCCTCGCCCGCGGAAGGCAGCAGTGCAGCTGCATTTTTCATAAATAGGAACACCCCAGCTTGATGTTTTTTAAAGCTGTCTAGACAGTGGAGCAAGACCTTATTTCAAGTCACATAATCACTTTCCCATTTTTCTTCACAGCAGAGGACGTTTTCCAAGATTAGATAGAAGCTGGTGGAGCAACATGTTATTAACCTCGGGTGTGCCTCCCTGCTCTGGGCTCTCCGTGTCCGAGCTGGAGGTGCCTTTCTGTCTGATCACGTCTCCCCTCTGTTCGTGCCTTCCCCTTGGACAGGAAAGCTCCCAAGATGGATGGGATTCCACGTGGATCGCAGAGGGTGCTGCAGCAGAATGCCAGCTCGCTTTGGCAAAAGGCAAATATAATCTGGTGCTTCCTGATATAAAGCAGCGTTAGAGGGGAGAAATAAAATTAGAAAGCTTGGTGCTGACCTCCTTCGGGCCAGAGCGCCCCGGGTTGTCAAAAGGAGGTGGTCAAACAGCAGTGGAGATCACAGAACTGCAGAGTGGTTTGGGATGGAACGTCCTTAAAGCTCGTCCCATTCCAACCCTGCCAGGGGAAGGGACACCTTCTGCTCCACCAGGTTGCTCCAGGCCCCATTCCAACATGACCTTTGTTGCACCAGGCACTTTTACTGCTTGTCCAGGGCCGAGGACGAGGCTTTCTGACCAGGAATGATCCTCATCCTGTACCCGACACGGACCATTTTCCCCACGGGATGTGCAGGGATCTGCGCTCAGGTTATCCGGGGGAAATGGAGTCCAGCATGGCTTGGTACATGAAATTAAGTCAGCAAAAGCTGATGGCAAATAGACCATCCCAAATGGGATCATTTCAGCGTGGAGAGCTGGGGTGAGAGGTTTGCTGCCCTGGTGGAGAAGTGTGAGGATAGAATTCCATGGATTTGGGGAGGTGGGAGGGTGTTTATAGCCAAAGCCCAGGAAACATGGCTTGCCTGGTGTCCTGAGACCCTCTCCCTGAGCACTGCCTGCACAGAACCCATCAGGAGGGAAATACCTGGACTGAGAGCCAGGAGTTGCCCTCATGCCCAGCTCCCTGCAGGATTGCCACATCTCCCCGTGCTGTTACAGTGATTATCCACCCACAGCAGCAAGGCCAGCTGGGGATCTCTTTTGGCTTCCTTAGCATTTTCCTTCAGAGGATGCAGAACCCAACTTTGGGAATCATTTCAGCTCGAGAGTTTCCAGTATTTCCCTGCTCCCTCAAGCAAGCAGCTAAAATCATCCAGAGCTGCCTTTCCTTAAACAAATTCCCTACCTCTGTGGAGAATACATGAGCTGCCTGAGATTAATGCCTGGCTTCATAATTTACATATCAAGTGCTTTAATGAATTGTTTTCGGTATCATTGTCCTTACCATGAATAAACTTAAAAGTAATGGACTTGTAATTAATTAAAATTTAATTACGATAGTTTGTCATTTTATTATTTGCAATTATTGCCATAAAGGTAATAAAAATTGCAGGATGTCACAACTGAATACAAATCCCTAATCAGGAGCAATCGACTCGCGCCGTAACCTTGAACAAGGGTGATTTTATTAATGCTCCAAGTCTGGAGCCCAAGGCGGCACCTTGAAGGTGGCAGATGCAGCATCCTCAGTCCTGGCTGTGGCCGCGTGGTGCTTTTGGGGGGTCACAGAATCCCAGGACCAGTTAGGTTGGAGAAGACCCCCAAAGTCATCGAGTCCAACCTGTGACGGATCCTGACCTTGTCACCAAGCCCAGAGCACTGAGTGCCACGTCCAGGCTTTCCTTGGACACCTCCAGGGGTGGAAAAGAAGCAAAAAAGCTTTCACCCACCTCCCCTGACCACACTGATTTCCTGGAGCAGTTATCCACCATAATCCTTATCAGCTGTCATTTCTTTCAGGTCCTTTGGATGAGTTTTTAATTCCTACTGGGTTTAAAACCCAGCTTTAAATCCAAGTTTCTGCATCATCTTCTAGGACTTAATTTCCAGACAAATGGGTTTTGGCTTTATAAAGGTCATTCCTTACCCACCCCAGTGTTACCTCTCTGCCCCCTGCAGCAGAAGTCTCTTTTTTAAGAAGGTTGAAGGATAAAAACAGAATTAGGGTTAAATTATCTCTGTGTTTGCTGCTGCTGCTGCTGCTGTCCCAGGACTATTTCTGGGCCTCCCAATCCCTGTGTTCACATGCAGTTAATTCTTCCCACTTGGGGGAACAAGATATGCCTCTTCTCATCCCTGCTCCAATATGCACCCATGGCATATTTCCTTTGACTTGGAAAAAGTGATATCTTGAAAAACCCACATGTTTGGGGGCAGCTTTCCACCAGCCAGTCTCAAGCCATCTTCCAAAGGCATGAGAACTGCACCCGGAGCAGCAATTAGGCTGCAATTAAGCAGAGACTTTCCCAGTGAATGCCCTCAAGGGACCATACTCGTGATGTGGGACAGGGTATCCAGGTTGCCTCATCCCATCCTGCTAAATTTATCCCTTCTCACTATCCTTTGCCAATCTGTTCCACAGCCCTTGGTCGGTTTGTTGTTTGAAGTCCATTAATTGGTTGGGAAGAAGGAATTCCATTTTTAGCTTCATTTCCTTGGGAAAGAATGTGGGGATTTGCCTGTCCTCCCTTCACCCCTGAGTGGATTGGCCAACTCCTTGGGAGGCCCAAGCAGAAGGAGAGAGGCCTTGTTGCCTCTCTGTGCCTACAATTTACATGAAAAACCCCAAACCTGGGGGTGACTTTCACCAGGCTGGAGAAACCCAACACTCCTGGAGACCCCCGGCAGATCCCGCGCCTCAGAGCAGTCACATTTCCGATGGAAAACCTCTCTCCTGCTCCTGGTGGTTGGGAACTCAGCCACCACTCCATAAATCAGCAGCCCTGCTATCGCCTCTGCTCTGCCAGCAGACGGTTTGAGGTGAAAAAACGCAGTCCTGGAGGCGTCAGCCTCCGTGGGTTATCTTGGGGCAGGGGGAACACCAGGGACCCTCTTTATGGGGCTGGCTGTTTCCAGGCTCTGAAATTCCCTTCCAGGACACCTGGAGAGGCCCAACCAGCCTTGATTTTTAAGCTGTGCTACAGCAGCTCAGGACCTCTCCCGCCTTAGCCCCTCCACCTCAGAAAGGTTTGCAGACACGCTCAGCTCCACGCATGCAAACTTTCAAGTGCTGCAGCATGAGACTTCAATGTATACACAAAACCCCACAGGATCTGGGGCTAAATTGAGGTGAAAAACAAGCCCACCACAGTCCTGGAGTATTTGCATTTCTCGTAAACATGCTTGCAAAAGCACTTAGCGAATGAATGTTAATTGTTCTGCAGAAATCCCACCCTGTTCAAAGGAGAAGGGGGAAATAAAACCAAAATAAGCCCTAGGTGGATGTTGCCAACTTTCCCTTTGACCCCCCCCCCCCCCCCCCGAATAAAATTCAGGTGATCTCATCCTGCATTGATCAGCAGAGACCAAGTAAGAAAATAAAAAGGAAATTACTTCATCTTAAGTGCCTATTAACTGATGTTAAGCGATAAAAAAAACCTTAATTTGAGACTTAAAATTCATGTGACAAGCCCGTGGATGCCAGAACAAGCTGACTGTGGCTGGATCTGTCAAAAGCATGGAGCTGCAAGGCTTTAAACCAATTTAAGTGCCTTCAGTTGGACTTGGGAGACAATTATGGCCAGACCAAACATTTACATAAAAATGGACCTCTGCTTTTGTTGCTTTTCCTGTTCAAGGCTGGCAGAGCATTTTATACGTGATACAGGGAGGGTTTTACACACAGTGCAGCAGCCAGGGGTAGCAGAAAGAG
The DNA here is from genome assembly GCA_013389985.1 of Dryoscopus gambensis. Lineage (NCBI taxonomy): Eukaryota > Metazoa > Chordata > Aves > Passeriformes > Malaconotidae > Dryoscopus > Dryoscopus gambensis. The sequence continues at coordinate 7,324 of WEIT01007107.1, read as the reverse complement.
ATAAAACTTGACAAATTAACAGCGAACAAAGGGGGAGAACTTTGAACTTCCTTGTGGCTGTGAGGATGCTGAGCCCAAGCATCACCCGCAGCGGTTTTCGGGCTGGTCCTCACCATTGCACCTGGTCTGGGTGGGGTGAAACACAGCAGAGGTGCTGGCTGAGAGGCCAGGAGCAGGGATGGATGCGAGAGTTATCCTTGCCCAGGGCAAGAAGCAGAGCGAGCCTCGCAAACTCTGCACGCATCTTGTGGGAGTCGGGGATTATCGGGATGAGTCATGGAGCTCCAGCAATGCCTTCACTCCAGCACCCGTGCAGTTGTTTCCTCAGAGTGATGTGATTATGCTGAATGAAAACAAACCGAAATTATCCTCATCAGCCGACGTGTGCTCCAGAACAAGGAGCTGCGCCGGGGAGAGTTCAGGATTCAACTGCCGAATTTGCTGTGACCTCCTGACTGCACGGACCCGCGACTCCCAAAGCAGCTGAGGATCCCTCCAGCTCTTCTCTTCTCTCCTTGAGCCTTCCTACAAGCTCTCCTTGATTTTTTAAAGCCTCCCTTGGCAAAGGTGACTTCTGCCTATCGTTTGCTTGCCCAGCAGCCCCACGTCACACACTCTGAAGGCAGGAGGGAAACATCTTCCTCCTTCCTTTTTCCAGGGCTTTCCGTGCCCGTAACACATCGGTTAATCCATTGTTCAAGCCCTAACCCCGGGGCTCTTGTGGCATAAACAGGAACTGGGATGGCTCGACAGCTCTGCTGCCCTTTTCTCCCTGGATCCAGACTTTCATGAACAGCCCTGGCAAAGCTCTGCCCTGCGCTGATTGTGGTGTGGATTGATGACGCCACTTGGCAGGGGTGAGGTTTGACTTCAGAGGGGACAGGTGAACACATGCATTCATACCTGGCCACCACAGAATCCCAGCCTGGGTTGGAAAGGACCTCAAAATTCATCTCATTCCACCTTCTCCCATGGCCAGGGACAACTTCCACTATCCCAGGTTGCTCCAAGCCCCATCCACAAGCCAGGGTCTCTGTGGCATCATCTCAGGGCATCCTGGAAAATGGAGACCCTTCTCCTTCCTGAGATAAACCCTCTCTTTCAGACCTTTTTCTTTATATGGAAGTACTCATCAAGTTCCCTAAAATACGAGCAAACAGGAAATTCCTCATAGGCCACTAAAATAGAGTCAAAATCCTCGCTAGACAGACACGAAGGTAAGTAAAGATGGACTATGTAAAAACAATCGAAATTACTGCAGATCTCACCAAATAACTCGTTCTTTTAAAGTAAAATCGATTTATCTTTCCTAATTTTGCCCTCCATCGTTCCAAGGAAAGCTTTGCCAAATTTTGGGGCAGCTCTCGTTTCCAAGAAAAGGACTCATAGACAATCTCCTTATTTTTTTTTTTTTCAGAGCAAGTTTTTGTGACCGCTCCCTTTCCGCAGCGTTTTTGGTTCATCCACTGTGTCCTTCAGTTTCCAGACAGCAGCAGCAGAGAAAGGCCCTGGCACAGGGTGCCCAGAGAAGCTGTGGCTGCCCCTGGATCCCTGGAAGTGTCCAAGGCCAGGCTGGAGCAACCTGGGATAGTGGAAAGTGTCCCTGCCCACGGAACCGGATGGGCTTTAAGGTCCTGCCAACCTCACATCACCATAATCCCACAAACACTCTCCTCTCTCTTTCTTTGAGGTCTCCACTGCCAAAATTACGTGAGATTTCCCCTTGCTTTCAGCAGGGAGATTGGAAGACCTGCACGGATTCCCTGGAGAGGGGAGTGACGACTGATCCGTCTGGGTCTCTTCCACCGGGAGCACCAAAGGAGGCACTGAAAGCATGGAAGAAGGTGAATTACAGACGCTCAGCTCGCACACAGGGGTCCCACCAGGCAGCACAAGATAAGCAGCCCTGGGAGCATAAATTATGGCAGATGATAAGGCAGAATTTCCCCTCTAACAGCTACACATGTTCCTAGGATTGGCTCCAGAGACGCCTGTCATCGGGTGTCAAACAAGAAGCAGCAGAAATCACGGGAAATTAATTCCTCGTCCTTTTTTCTCCCACACTTGTGGAACTTTCTCCCTTGCTTAGAAGAAGTGGATGATTTCAGAGCCCAGTAAGCCGTGGTTGGATGGCAGGAGCTGGGATCAGGATGGATGCCTGGTCCCCTGTGCTCAGTCACAGCAGGCAGCAGGAGCTCCGCTGCTCCAGCAGGAACGAGGGCTGGCTTCGTCTCTAGAAATCAGACAAATTACAGCCACCAAGTGCTCCAGCTTTTGTTGGGACTCTCCCTTCTGGATAAACAGGAAACCCCGGCCACGCGGCAGGGAGCTGCCTCCACGCTGGCAAACGCTGACAGAAATCGGGGCACACTGACATCCTCTGTTTATTCACTGCTTTGTTAACACCGCTTGTCCTCAGCCACATCCACGGAACACCTCCCACTCTGCCACCCATCCACCACTCCTCCGTCCCCCCAAAATGTGCCACTGCTAATCCCTTGCCTCTGACCACCCCCAGCAGCTCTTGCTGACCCAGACCTAAGCGATGTGCTCCTTTGGGGTGCAAACACACTTCCTCCCCTCCTCCAGAAAGATTTCCACCGAGGATTTTGCTGTTAGTTTTGGCCTGCAGGCAGGAATTCCTCTCCTACAAAGGAGCCAGATCTATTTCAAGCCCCGGACCTGCTGAAACTCAGGACAAACCTCCAGCCTAACTGGGCATGGCACAGCCAAGACCAGCCTACATTTGGCTGTTGGCTCTTTATCTCTACCTGGAGGTTTGCTCCAAGCCTGAATTCATCCCACTGGAATGAGGTCACCCGTGCTCAGTCGCAAGTTATGAAAGCATGAATTAATATTTCATTTTTACAGGCATTATCAGCTCCACTGTTGCTGATGCTCCAATGTCTGCACTACCACGGAACTCACTCATTCCCAGTGTTCTGTATTTTGCAGTTCATCTGCTCCTGAAGACTTCCCTCCCTGCTCCGGAAATGCTGGAAACATCAAGGTGGCGTTCCCACTGTCGGCTCTGGGATGTCAGAAATAGATGACACCGAAAGACCCCAAATTCCTGCGTGTTTGAGGGATTTCCTCACCCAGCTGATTCCACAGCAGGTCACAGAGCTCCTTCTTTCACATACCCTTGGCCTTAGAGGAGGAAGGCAACTGCAAAAGCCAAAAATGTTTGAGCTGAAAATGATTTGGGGTGTAAATGCTTATTATTCCACCCCATTTTCGCCAGGTAAGGAGCTCCTTCTCCACAGCTTGGGGGTGGTAGGATGAGGAAGAGGATGAAGGTTGAGGGATATTTTGCTGGGCAACGAGCCACTAGAATCACTGATCCAGGCCAGAGGGGATATGCAAGGCTTTTTCCAGGGGCATTAATATTTCCAGCCTGTCCTGGAAGGGCTCTGTCCCCTCTGTGCTTTCAGCCGCCCTCCCTGATACCTGTTATACCTCCCATTATCCTAAAAAAATGAATGAAAAACCCATTACAACCCCAAGCTGGCACAGTTTGGGGCAGGGTCCCTCCAGTTCTCATCCAAAACCCCCCGCAGTTAAAATCCTTGCAGCTGCTTGGAGCAGCCAGATGTTTATTGTTTCCAATTTCCTCAGCCCCCCGCTCCTTCCGTGTGGGGAAAACCCTGCCAGGAGCCTTGGCCACAGAAGGGGCTGCTGAAGCTGTAGGGTGGGGTTGGGCTTGAGCTTCTCCGAGGCCGCGCTGGCGAGGGCAGCCCTGCGGATCTGCAGAGATATTCCCGGTTACAGATATTCCCAGACAAACCAGTACGGACTGGGAAGCTGGGCTGGAAGGTTAAGAGGGGCCGTGCCACCACTCGGGGCAGGGCTCCGTCCTGTCCTCAATTTGCCTGTGGGATCCAAAAGGAATTTTTTCCTATTTCTCTGCCAGGCAGGGGAAAAAAAAAAAACCCACAGTGCTTTGTTGTTGTTTATACTGGATGGGATTAAAGCTTTCAATATTTGTTATATTTAGATGTGTTTCAGCCCCAGAGTCAGGGAAACACGACACACGACTCTTGCTCTGTTTACCCTGCACCCCATTCCCTGGCTTTTGTTGTTCTTCCAGTTTATTCCCCTTCCAATTTAGGCCACATTTCCCAAGGAGCACAGCACAACCCCAGAATTCCCAGGGAAACCAGCACCTCTTGGTGGTAGTGGCCACTGGTTTTGTGGCTCCCAGGCCACCTCAGCCCTGCCTAAAGCAAAGTGCATCCTCAGGGAAGCTTTGTTGGCAGCTCTCAGGCAGGCAGAGATGGAGAACCCCTGAATCACAGCCCAAATAGCCCTTCAAAGTGGATTATTCACCCCGAGATAAAGGTATTTATCCACTAGAGGATGGCGCTTGGTGCAGGATCCCCCCCATCCGACCTTGCCCTCCCCAAAAATGGGGCTCCTGAGGGGTGATGCAGCAGGGCTGGGGCCAAGCTGTGGCCTCACCCTGCCTTCTCCATAGACCAGGGAATTTTTGTTCCTCTTTCCCCTGCCCAGTTTCTTAGGGAGGGAGAGATGCTGGTTCTCCCTGCTGGAAAAGACTCAGGAGAAAACCCCAAGCTGTGATAGACTCTCCTAAAACCTTCCCAAATACAAGGTGTGAAAAATCAATTTACAGACAGCGTGAGGGGGAGAGAAGTTCACATCCAGTGCCCACTTTCCAGTAAAAATATTCCCTTCCATCTAGCTGGAAACCCTTATTTATTGGGTTTTTTAAACTCTGTTCTCACTGCAACTGTCCACACACATATTTTGGTGTGCTCTGCCTTCACCCTCCCTCTCAGGTGAGGCAGGATGGAGCCCCTGGTACCCCATCTCTGCTGTGCCCTGGCTAATGGAAAAAAAAAAAAAAAAGCTGCTGGCTTGGAGCTGCCCCAGTTTATCCCACAACTATCTCTAACACCAAGCCTGGTGGCCGGGGAGGGACAGGCAGTGATTTTCTCCTTGCAGCAGTGTAATGTGCCATTTTTGCACGTTGTCTTCACCCCCAATGTAAAGGCAAACACCAGGGGAGAAGTTTATTTATTCATTTTTCCAGGTCTGGTCCAGAACCCATCACTTCCTTAAGCCCAAAGCCCCGCACACGGATCCTGGCAGGGCTCCTGCTTGTGTTTAATTCCAAGAGCACGGACAATCTGCCTGGCTCAAGGCTGAGCTTGTGCAGAGCTGCCGGATGCAAAAGGCACTTGGACTCCAGCTAAGCCTGACCTATCCCTGCTGGCCACGAGAAAGCCAGGAGCAGATGTCTGGGGCTGGGTTTTTTCTCCCCAAATACCTCTGATGTTTAATCCGCATTTTGCTCTCGTTCTGTGCAGCAGGAAGGAGAGAAGAGGTTGTTGGGATGCAGGGAGGGGAAGAAGGAATCTGGCAGCTTTCTGCCTCTTTTTAAAGACGACTCGGGGGAGTTTTGAGTTTGCAAGCAGTGGGTGAGTCCTCAAACACGTTCCCTGTGATCTCCTCAGCAGCCTTTGCTCCCTTCCACGTTTAAAGCCATGTTACTACAGCCCGAAGAGCTGAGTGTTTACAGCTCCCATTGCCCCAGGCGACACCGCTGGGTGAAATAAGCAGAGGAGCTTCCAAACGCAAAAATCCTGCTGCAAGTCTTGTGCCCGGCTGTTCACCCAAAGCTCTTGTTTGGTCGGGGTTTCCCTTTCCCCCTTCAAGCTTCACATGGAGTGATTTCAGCCGGGATTCTTGCTGGTTCTCACACTTGAAGGAGTCTCTGCTGCGGAGAATGTGGAAAATTTTAAGATCTTGCTCGCTGCACCCCCTGATTTATTTCAGTTGTGAGAAACCCACCTCTAAGGTGGCACGTAAAAATATTGAAGTACACGACTGGTTTTACATCTTTCTGACCCAGAGGAGAGATCTGGCTGCGTGCACCAAGCTCCAGAACGAAGCAGAAGACAAATGATGTGCAGGAAACCTCTGAGGCAACCAGATATCTGCAGTGCCCATGGAGCTCCTCCCTCCAAATCTTCCCCCTCTAAAATACTTGAAATTATCAGACTTTTCCCCAGTTTTTCTCTGTATAGAGAGCAAAAAAAGGTGTTTCCCTTCTGCCAAATGCCCAGGAGCATCTGGGAGGCAAAAAGAGGTACAAACCCCCAAACTTCTACCCCAAACCTGTCCCCCAAGGCCAGGGGAATCTCACAGTGCTGGCTGGCTTTTGCATTTTCTTTTCTTTTAATGGATACAATTAAATGCCAGAAGGAATTCAGGGTGGATAGAGCCTGGCTGCACCCTTCCATGAGAGCTGGAATGGTGGGAGCTTGGCCGCCCTGCTGCCTCATGCAGGGGGCTCCTTTCTGGCAGGTGGATCCATGGGGGTTGTTTTCCCAAGCACTGCCGTGAGCCGGGTGCCTTTCTGCCCTTCTGGTCAGAACAACTCCATTAGAGCAGGGAGTGACCAGCAGCCACCTCAGGCTCTGTTTTAAGGGGCTACAAATCGCCCGAGGGGCTCCAGACATGCTTTAACCTGCAGGGTGAAGGCCCTGTGGGCTCACCATCAACATTTCTGCAGGGCACAAAAACCATTTTCCACCAAACCCCTGGCACCACCGATGCCAGCCCCTCTTGGGGGGCTGCAGCTGAGATGTTCCCTGTCCTCCCCAGGCCAGGGGGCTGCTTTTTGGGATGGCTGGGCTCCGGAGAGGGCTGACATGACAGCCTTTCCGTGCCATACATCCATATGGAGCTGAGCCACGGGGGCCGGAGTCAAAGGCACCCCGGAGCCGTGACCGAGTGCCGGAGGAGCCGCTGCCTGCCAGCCCTGTGCCCGCGTGCCCACTGCTGCTCCCTGCAAAGCTTTTGTCAGCCTGATGTGCAGCAGGAAAGGGGGAACAGACAAGTCCAGGCAGCTGCTGGCACCTTCTATGGCTCTGCTGAGGCTCGGGAACTTGCTAAGTGTGTTTTGAGTCTCAGCAGCCAAAACCGAGGGAAAAACGGGGCTGTTTTTCATCCCAGGCCGCCCCTCTTGGACAGATGTTTATTGCTTTCTCCTGGCTCTGTCCCTGTGGATGGCCTCAGGCTGGCAGATGCCGCAGGGGACGTGGCCTGTGCCTGCTCTGGGCTGCCAGGGTGGCATTTCCTTCAGCGTTCATGGTCCCAAAGCCACAGCATCTCCCATCCAGCCAAAGTGCCCGGGCACCCACGGCCTGGCTTCTCACCTCGCCCTGAGCCCTTTGAGCAGAGGAGCCACCCAAAATGCCAGGATCCAAAGCAGCTATGCCAGGAATGCTCCAGTGGGCTCCCATCCAAAAATGTGAACTCCTCCAGCAGTGCCATGATAGGTAATTCAAACTTGGGG
>WEIT01007106.1:0-13419 GCA_013389985.1 Dryoscopus gambensis | reverse complement strand
AAAAGGTTTTAATGTACCAAGACATTGTATATTTTACTCTACCTTGTTCTCATTCAGACACTACTGTAGTTCATCTTTTATTACCTGATAAATTGGAATATGGTGCATGGGTCCCAAAACCTTATGTGAAGCCACCTGTAAAATGACAGTGGCAGAGAGCACTGGGCTCAGTAGAGTTAAGTATGCTTTCTCACAGCAATAGGATGTTTTTCCATCTGCCACAGAGGAACCCCACACAAAACTGCGTACGAAACTCTCAGATATTCAGCCACAACCAGGGTCAGGGCCTCCCTCACTTTCCCATGGATAACTTAAGAACTACCCAAATGATGAGGAGCACAGCTACAGCTCTCATAGAGTGCTAGCCCTTTGGCTTTTCAGCCACAGCTCCTTCTTTCACTCGAAGCCTCTGTGACACTACTGGCAAGGCCTCAAGATAAGAACTGCCAGGAGATTGAAATCTTCCATCTATAAGCCATAGAGAGAGCCTAGAACTGCCTTGCCAGGTGTAGTGCTCCAGCTGGCTGCTCCCCATACATGAATGTTTCTGTCACCATCAGACAACTTGGAAAACCACCCAGTGTGGCTGTGCTTGCTCATCCAACCAATTCCTGCCCTTCCTCTCTTGACACAGTGAAAACAGGCTGCTTCAGACAGAAGGAATATTTCTGAGCTACTAGTGCTAGAAGAACAACCTTGCCCCAAAAACACAAACCCCAACACAAACCAGAAGGAAAAGTCTGTAAAGCTTACATGAACTTCCTATTTTGCCTCTACTGAATGCAAACTGTTCCTCAGACTGTCCTCTTCCCCTAATATTGAGCATACACTCCTGATCTTGGCTGCAGTTTCAGCAGCCTATGAGAGAAGCAAGACAATTCCTGCAATCTGGATCAGCCGCAGCTCATATTTTGTTCCTCCACAGAAGAAACACAAGTCAGTTTATCCTATGTTGTCCCAGGTAGGCACAGTTTTAGGACAGACATGAGCAACCTTATGGAAAACCCCTCAGTGTCTTCTAACTTATAAGAATGTCTTGCTTCCTTCACACTCCTGTTACATCCTTGATCTCTACTCTGAACATGTCCACTCATAGGCACTGCAATGTTCATTAAAAGATTTAGCAATGATCACAAATAAAATTTCCAGAGATGCATTGAAATAATGTCAACGGGTATGGAGACTCAGGATGGGATGACTCAGGAGCTTGAGAATGGAAAAGAAGATTGAAAGGGGGAAGAAGCCCAGGCCCAGTACTCCTTGAGGATTGTTTGCTAGACTGCTGGACATACATGCTAAATAAATTTGAAAATTAAGCTGAAGAGTTGAAGAAGCTTCCTCTGCTGGAATTTGTATCAGAAGCAAAACCACACAGCAGTATAAATGTAACCATACTTCTTCCTGTATCCTGGATGGCACAATAGATAGTATTATTCCAATACCTGACACTTTTCGAATGACTGAAAGGTGTAATCATCTTAGGAAAGTATAAGTGATAAGCTTTGTTGTCCTTTTCCACATCTGAACAAATCTCAAACTCTGATGATTTGGCCATTATTAATTATACAAGTTTGTAATGCAGTGCAAACACTTAAACTAATGCTAGTCAGTGATGGACAATGCTATCAATAGGGATAATGTTGTTTAGCAGCCAAATGCAATTCAATTCTGACAGGTAGTCAGTTATAATGTCAATTATAAGTGTTTCAAAATGTCAAGCATAAGTAAAGAAAACCCAAGCAGAACAGTTATCATTCTTGAAAACTGCATGGCATTTTTAAGGGGAGTTATTGCCATTTTAAATTTCAGCAGCATTAAACTACAGAACAGCTGCTCAGTCACAAAGTGTGCTGGTTTTTGAACATTCTTGATGGTTCTGAACTGTGGAGATGTTTATCTGTCTGCTGAAACATATATTAAAAAGTATTCTTCCAGTTAGTTGCTAAATGCTATATTTTGGAAGCACAATCTGAAAGTGAACTCACGAGACATAATCACCATCTGTATTTTTCCTTTACTTAAACAGAAAAAAAAAATCCTTTCCATATTGGAATTAACATCATCAATGTTACATAGCAGTAATGGATCCTTCTTATACTTTTTAGCTTTCTCCTCTGCAAGCTATTACAATACTCAAAACAGAACCTAGTGAAAGAAAATACTAATTCACTTTAAATAAAACTATGGTTTACGAAAGAGATGTGAAGGTAACCTGCTCCACATTTGCAAGCCCTTTGACACAAAGCAAACAAACACAACACCTGGTGTATAATTCCAAGTCAAACCCAAAAGTACAGACCAAGCTGAAAATAACTTTTGCCAGTTCTATGCTTTGCTTTGCAAAACATTGCTTCCTGTAGCCGGTTCACAAAAGTGGGTGAGACAAGAATGAGATTGTTATCTGTGGGGTTTTCAGTAATGAAATGTGTCCTTAGCTTGTTGTAACATGTCAGCTGAAAGTTGTAGAGTGTTGCGATGCGCTTTTATTATTTTCCATAGTTATTTTAATATGGTTTAACCCCCCCCCTCCCCCTCAGGTGGTGGGTCCCAAGCCCTAATCCTTCCCCTGATCCCCTTTTAAGGTTAGTCCTCTCCCTTACCTTCCTCCCCTTGTTCCAGCACTTTCCCTATCCATCACCCAAACCCCTCCTGCAGCCCATGTCCGTCTCCCCAGAACCCTTCCCCTATTTCCAGAGAATTCTCTATTCCCCATTATCTCATTGGTTCTTCCTAATGTCAGTTATTATCATTTACTCTCATTGGTTGTATGTATGTATGTTCCCTCCCTCGACTCCTCCTTATGTTACTCCTGATTGGTTGTACCCTTTCCCCGCCTTATATATCCACCCCCCTTTATAAGTTCATGTAAGCTTTGAGTTGTGGCTCAGTCTGACCAAACCCCAGGGAAAAAAGGGCTGTTTGGACTAATTGGTCTGGCTGGCCCCTCCCTCGCCTCTTTGCCTTGGAGCTTCGTCCTGGCGCACCCCTATCCTATCGCATCCCACCTGCGGAGCTAGCCAGGGACGAGAGCCAGGATTTGCGCGCGGCCGCGACAGTAGAGAAGGTGTGAAGAAATGAACAGTTTTCTCACTATTAAAATAAATGTTTTGCTTCTAAGGAGCACTTAATTGTCATAGTACATTATAACGAAAGATTTTCTGATGAGCTTTAGGGCTTTAAACATTTAATAAGAAGACAGGTAGCCAAATTGGGACTTGCACTGAGGTTCAGCATGTTAGTCAAGAACCATCATCTAAAAATTCTATCCTTACACACCTTTCTTTCCACTGCTTTAAAGTTCCCAAGCAATCCATTTTTTTCAGAGTCAAGAAGCTCAATATTTTTCTTACACCCCAGTTGTTCTGGTTCTGATCCTGATCCCTCATCCAGCTGCTTCTTTTGAGAGGATCATTACAACAGGTAACATGTTTAAACTATTTTTTTATGCTTTTAGTCTCAGCCAACAGCTTTTACATGCTGTTAGATTCAGCACTTACACAGGTGTGGAAGTTCCAGGTCATGTATCCTTTTGTTATCTTAAAGGATTAAATGTCTGTTCAACACTTCCCTGAGGAAAACAGTACTCATCATGAAATGATCCATTCTATACATTAAGTTCTTGTGTGGGTTTCTTTAAAGTTTGTGTTCAGTGCAGACAGAAATTCAAAATTTGTGAGCTGAGAGGAAAGGATGGGAATACACCTTTAAATAGCCTTTGCCTTAGAGTATGTGACTAGAATGGAAGTAAGGAATTTTACTGATGGACTAGTTATGGAGTTCCCTCAGTTTTAGGATTTTTCTCCACCTACCAGGTTACCTGTAAGGAGTCCTGCTACTTCTTGTGTTGTTTCTGGTGCAGTGAATTTGTAAAAGTTTTATCAGAATTTGAGAGCTCCAGCATGGAAGTATTTTGCATTCACATTTATCGATTGATGTGCATAAGGCAAATCGTTCAAGGACATCACAGAGATTAGTCCTAGTCCTTCAAGAATAAAGGGAAATAAATGAGAGTCAGTCAGAGCAATCTGCTCTGGAAAGTAGGCAAAAATGATTGTGCCACCCCAAGGATAGTAACTTATATATTTCAGTCTTGTTGCTTTGCAGCAACATCAAATATTGTAGCAGCAACAGAACAAAAATTAATTTACACACAGTTTTTAAGCTGTTGTGTGATGGAAGTTGTGTGAAGTTAGGACGAACCAGCAGAGATAGGAAAGCCAGACTAGGGACATTTTAGGGGTCAGTAAATCTCTTGTACTCATCTATATGGCTCTTCTGCAGTCAATTTGGGCCCTTTTTGGGGGACACTTACCTTGGTTCTATCATACTTGCTAAAGAACAAAATTTTTTCCCTGCAATCCTGAGAACATAATCTAAACCACACAGAGAAGGGGACTCTAGACACACCCGACTCCTCAGCACTTCTCTATTGCTTAACAGCCCTTCTGCCTTCTTGGTATTTTAGTTTTTTTTTCTCAACTGATTAGCTCTCCCCATGCAGAGAAACAGCAGAAAGAACCTTACACTAGGTTCTGTTATTTCACTGAGGCCCAGATAGCCTTTCAGTATGTCTTTTACTTTTATATGCTGTAGTATTCTAAAGAAAAATAGCTTTATGGTGTGCAGGAGTTTCTTTGTCCAGGTTCCTATGAAGTAACTAATATTGAATAATTAGTATTCCAATGCTCTCAGTGCTCTACACTTACTGACAGAACAATTTATTTCCACCACTGCACAAGAACCCTACTCCTAAAATATCTGTGAAGCCAGGAAAAGAAAAATCAACAGATTACCATCTATTAGGACTAAGTAAAGTAGATAATAACTACATAAAGAGACAAAGTATTTCTCTGCACAGTCTTATAAAAAGGGAAGAAAGAATAGGAATAGAAATAGAAGTAGTGATGCCATGATGATTTTTTGCTTTTTTATACCCCTCTTGTATACCCTTTTAATGCAGCTTTTATGTATCCTTAGTGCTTTTAGCCCACATACTTGTAATTCCCCAAGTCTGGTGACTAGCTTAGACCCAAAGTTCTGTTAAGCCAAGAGACCAAACATCTTGGAAACCTCGCAGTTAGGGGATCAGAGAGCCCCGGACACCAAGGTCCTCTCCAGAACACATTCTGTAAAGCAAGATAGGCCCATTCAGGGGGAAGGTTCCTCAGGACAGGGGCTTCTCTTGAGCCTCCCATTGGGGAATCTGTGATAGTTATGCTCATGTGCAAGGTCTGCAACTGTATATGCGAATCATCGTGTGGGTGCATTCTTCGGGGTGTGCATTCTGGGGGGTGCATCCTGCCTGGATGTGGTGCATCTAAGGATCCTTAAATAAATGCCAAGGTAAAACCCTTTTCCCCCTCTAACCGTGTTTGGCTTTTAATTCTAAGCCCAGTAGAAGGCAACAATAGGAATAGAAATAGAAATAGACTACCCTTAAAAAGAATAGAAAACTACTTTTTAGACTTTTTACTGATTCTCTTCTTCACCGTATATGGAAAGAAAGTGATAGCATAATATAGAAACTTTGAAGGTCTGTACAGATCATTTAGCACATTGTTTTTAAGAAAATTTAAACTCTACATAGCACTGTAATAATTTTGTGTCTACCTGTCATCTAGCCAGAAGAAATCAATGTAAAATCCCATTCTTTTTTCCAGTCAGAATAGAAAATCTTATTAAGAATTCCAGGGAAGATTACCTTAATACTGGCTACCACAGTGTAGCACTTGCTTTCTGGACAGGTGTTATTGTTTTCTTTGTGCTATTACAATACCTCTGGCTATCCACCTAGGAGAGCACAAATGCATTAATATATGCAAAAAGTACATATTTTTTTTAAAATACAGCATTTCTGAAGATGTGTATTTGGCACCTGATGACCAATTTGATTTCAGCATGAACACTGAGTGTGATACAGTATTTCCAGACATGTCTTACTGGTAGACTAAATTAAGATTTAATAGTTTGGGGATTTTTCTTTATTGAAGGTGGTAAGGAGCTGAAGTTAGGATATTTCATCATTCTGTTGATCTCTGATCCAATATTCTATTCAGGTGAACATTTGCATAACATGGCCACAGTTATCTAGCTATCCTTGCATCAATCTCAGCTACTACTTTTAGACAAATTCAGCCCAGAAGCTTTTTCTTGATATGAGTCTTTGGTTCTGGGTTTAGTCCTCTTGTGTAAAATAAGCTCATTGATATTATCTTGGCTTTTAGTGGATGCTTAACAGAACTGCAATAGTAGTTCTAGTTTGTAGCATAGATTGGCAGCCTGATGAAGAGAAGCCCAGAGCAAGAACAGCAGGAGTGTTGGAAGGTCAGGATTTGTACTGGCTGGCTGTGTTGGAGAGCTTGTACAGCACATTTGCATAATTTGCTGTGGAAATTACTCAGTTCTCACAAATATTTTGAAAAGAAAAGAGATGTCTGGATATTAGTGGATTTACAAGAAATATCCACTAATCTCATGCTTTGAGATTTAGGTTTGCAGAATACTAGTTGAATAAAGGGATTTTACTCATTAAACCCAGGAAACAGACTTTGAATAGAAATGCAAGAGCTTTTTGTTCTGACTGTGTAAAATCAGGGTGAATAGGACATGTTTCCAACTTGAAATCATGTTTTGTGTAGTAATAAAATAATAAAAAATAATAATGTAATGATGAAATCAGGACTTTTTTTCAATAATTTTGTTAGAAGATCAAAATTTAGAAGGATTGAAAAGAGGGAGTGAAAAAGTTATCTTACAGCTTTTTGCAGACACTGTTTTTGGAAATTAAGGTACACTTTTAAAGCTGGTATGGTGCCTTATTCAGTACACTCTTCAGGATCAAACCTGGGCAAAACTGATACAGAGTATTGAGAAGAACTGGGAAGGAATCTAATGAAATTGAGGCATGTGTTGCTATGAGATGCTATGAAGGGCAAAATATGAATTAACTCAAAAAAAGTGGTAGAGAAAACAGTAATAAAATTTGAAATTTAATGGTCTAGATAAAACTCCAGATCTTAACTGAGTGATTACCTGAAGGTCTAGCATGAGTCATGAGGAATGTTTTTATTTCCCGTTCCGTATAAATTTTCCCTATTCATTTGTTCCTGGCCACTATAAGAGAAAGGATACTAGGCTATATGAATTTTGATGCAACTGAATATGACAATTCTTACGTTTTCTGTTACTCTTTGCCTTCATATCAGGGAGCTTCCTAGTTAAGCTAGTTTTGATTTCTTGTTTGTTTGTGACTGTCTGCAGATACCTTTCAAATCACAGGTACCACAAAGTATTCATATATTCAAGGCAATTTACTCTGCCTATTTTGAGGTGGTGGGGCAATCATATTTCCCCCAAATAGCTGAATGAATACCAGAGTAGTAACTCAAGGAGGATTTGCAAATTATTTTAACATATTTTGCCATTATGTATCACCAGCTACAGATTATAACCTACAACAAGAAAAGCATCTTAAGGCTTCTAAGTATTAAAATGATACCATCAAGTAAGCCCTAATAGGATTCTTTGGTCATGAATTAATCTGCCCAGCTCTTTGCCAAATGAAGCATGATCCCAACTTGCTCTGCAGCAGAGCTTGGAAAGGATGGCATAGCCAATATGTTGTTAGTGGGATAGAAGATGAAATATGATGAAGATTATGGGCATTGTTTCAGTCTTTGTGACAATTTGTAATAAAATTTTCTCTACAATTATATAATCTCTCCTGTGTACTGCAGCAGACTCAGCATTTCTGTTCTTTCTCCCTGGTTACAGTTTCTCCATATGTATTTAGAAATGAAATTTGGAATTTCAACCCTGTTTAGGAGAAAAAGTGAGCTGTTATTTTAACTATCTCCTGTACAGGCATTTGCTTGGAAAAACTTTTTAGGCCATTTACTTTTCAAATCTAGTTTTTATTTATCACAGAGCAATCACAGAAAGCATTAACTATGAGGTCTTAAAAAATAACATGTAGGACAACACAAAAAAGAGAAGTGGTAGCCACACCAAAGACACTGTATGAGAAACACTTCCCTAAAGGCTGATCTTTCCTCAGACTCAGCAGGAAAGAGCATTTCACATTTGCCCATTTACGGAGGATTATGAGATTGTTTCTGTGCAGCTGACTTTCACAAAAGTGTCTTCCGAGTCTGGAATTTTTTACCTTCTTCTACAGCCTTGAAAGTAGCTTGCCCAGATGATCCTAGCAGTCATATTCACCTAATCAATCCCCTAGCACCAGAGAAGCCATGGCAGTTAATGGCATATTGGTCTACCCTGGTTTTGCCTGAGAAATAGAGTTCTCTAATATTCCAAGGACTGAAAATAGGTTTTTTCCACCCAAACTCTGATTTTGAATATAGGTAAGTAAGGGAAATGTAACACTCTGTGAAATATAGGAAGTAAACTTTCTGGCCCTCAACCCTTTTGCTCAATGTTTTGGGGAAAACACTGAGCAGAGCAAAGTTTTTTGTTTGTTTATTCTCAGGCAAGGATACTTTACACAGGAGAAAGCAAAAGTTGTTATTTTGGGATAGGTAAAAAAGAAATAGAACTATGGTGCACCTGAAGTGTCAGCAGATTAAATCCTTCTGTTTATTGTGCAGATGGAGGAGAATACTTTTTACTACTTGACCTTTTTGGATTCTGAATTTAAGGGTTTGTTAAACAGTCATCATAAGCAGAAAGTGCCTCTGAGAGCACATGGTGAAAACCAGTGGTGCAACACAATATATTTATTTAATCGTCATAACTTATATTGGATATCAGGGCTGGAAATCATAGCTTGACGAAATGATAAAAGGAGAAAAGTATCTTTATTTTAAATATTTATATATGCCAGGGGTTCACAGCAGGTATGAGATTCTTCTGTGAGAGTAGAAAGGAAAATTGTACATCATGTATTCCAATCGTGTCACTGTGAAAAATTGTAACCCCCTATTAGATCTCTGGCTTAACAATATGGAAACAATGCGGACAAGGCCTTGTTTGAAGACAACTGTGTGTCACTTTATGTAATGCCATAGGAAAGTTGCCTATCAGACACTCTGGTATAAGTTCTGACTACTGGGAATATAAAAAAAATAGCAATAAAATACAAAATTGTTTACTCTGAGGAATTTTTGTCCTTTTACGTGATTTGGAAGTGCATGTACTTTTTTTATGCTGATGGTTTCCCTAGGTGTTGTTACAATTTGACACAAAAAGAAACTCCTACTTTTCTGAGAATACAGATTCATTTTCAAATAAAAATGCATCTAATTGTGAGAAAAAAATAACTCTTTTTGGGGGCAAAATTACTGAAAAATGTTCAATTTTCCTAATTCTATAGTAATAAAATTGTAATAAAACTCAAAAATTTGCAAATCATAGAACATCACATGGTCCATTTTGCAAGACAAGTTTCATAAAGAAAATACTGTACATTCATTACATTAGATAAAAGAGATATGAAATACAGACCTGAAGTAGACCATGTCTTGTACACTCTACGAGAAGGAAACCATGCCTAGTGGTTCATTTTATACATTCAAAAATCCAACAAGGTCAGTGATTACCCACTAATTCTTTATAAAGGCCCTCATTCAAAATGCTGTACATCTGAGGATTGTGTGCATACTTATGATCAGAATTGGATTTATATTTGCAACTGCTATTATTCTGTCCCCAGTTATCTGAAAATCATTCTATTCCACTAAAATGAGTATTTCCTTTCTCATGTTAGTACAAGGGTTTGTGTCTCACTGGTTTATTCTTCAGTGGTTTTTTCTGTATGTACCACATAAAGGACCATAGGTCTCACACAGTAGTTATCATTTTTAAATGCTGCATCTGAGTACTCATATTTGGTTCTCATGGGTTTAATTGTATGCATGGGGAGTTTTTTACTTTCTTTGTGGAGACTGAAGAGATGAAGCAAGAGATTTTATATTACTTGTGGAATGCTTTTTGCATCTTTTAAACAATGGTGATATGCATTACTGGAAGAGTTGTCATTTCCAGTTGTAATCGATTTGCATGGCTGCCATGGTGTAACATGTAAAATCACAACAGCAGGGAAATATGGGAACAGACAAGTCACTACTGTGCTTAATCTGGGTCTGTTTGTTCATCATATTTTAAAGTTTAAGTTGCACTTGTCAGTTGGGATCATGGACTGTCTGATCCATTAACAACCCCCAAGCTTTTCACTTTCTAGAGGCTCTTGGCATCGTTGCAGTGTGGTGAATTTACTGGAGGACATTCTTGCTCTTCAGGGTTATGAAGACTGCAGGAAACCCTCCCTTGGTTATTCTTGTTGAGGGTTAAGGAAAGAGTTTCAGTGTACTTTAAATACCTTAAAAGAGAAGTAGATGTGGATCACTGGCAATGTTGCTGCTGCTGACATGTCAGTCACTCCACAAAGTTTCCTGCCTTATTCCAAATGTCATCTTATTTTCCCACACATTCTTAAATACCCAAACTGATCCTGCACTTTCAATACTGGATCAGAGAGACACAGTTTTTGCTGAATATGCAGTTCTAATCTGTCTGACTCCCTGCTACAGTGTATATTATTTTGGCATGCTAGCAAGTGACAGTAATATCAATCTACTTCATATCACTAGCTGGTTCCACTTTAGGGGATGCATGGCTAACGATAATGTTGGTAACAGTAAGCTGTCCATACAAGGCAGATTAAAGAAGATGCAAACTATTTATATACATCTTCTGTAGTTGTATGATTTCTTACCAGTTGTATGAAATCTTACCAGAATTCTTACTAGTTCTTCCTAGCCAGAACTCAGACACTCCCAGTAATCTGGCAGGAAAATGTGGAGGAAAAGAAGAGAGATGAGTGCTGCAAAACATTCAGTTTCCCTGATTTTATTTAAATATAAAAATTCTCTGAAGGAACAATAGTAGGAACAAATGAAATAGGGTGATCCAATCAATGCTGGAATGTTTATGACTTGTTTATGACTTTAACTAATGTTTTAGACAGGTTCCATGTCCTCTGGCAATGGACTTATTGGAAACAACACATAGCACAGTTTCAGTCAAGCACATTTTCAGTGCCAGGTAGCACCGACTTTCATTCCCCTCAAAGCTCCATGTTTGTATTTGTTTGAGTTTCCGCCCCACAGCTGAAAACTGTGGATGCACCATCATAGCTGGCTTTTTGCTGATGGTTCAGCACGGTGAGTTTATGCTGATGTTGCAGTGCATATAGCAGAAACTGCAGCATCCACACCAAGGAATTCCTATTGTTCTGTTATAGGTTCAAGGTTCCCCCATCCAGTTTTGTGCACACCCTTATGTTTATGCATATCTTGTATGGAATATGTAAGATCTCTGGAAAGTTCTGTTAAGTTCGGTTCTTCATTTGATCATTCAAATAGAACCCTCCCCTGAGTTTGTCCCATTGGATGTTCCCTCCTGTCACTTCACACTTTACAGAACTGTATTGGCTGTAACCCTCTTATCACACGCTTTCTGGCATCCAGACAAAAAGGTGCTGGAATCCTCGGCCAGCATCTTTGTCTGCCTGTTAGATTAAAGATAACTTGCCGTGGACCCCTCTCTCTCTCTGTCGCTTGCCTTTATCCGTGCTATTTTCACATCGGCTTGCAGCCTGCTCCCAGTGAGAGAGCCAGCGCCGGTTCTGTTACTTTTGTAACAAATTGCACCAATTACGGCTGTAACAAGGGCCCGTTCCGGGACACCTCTGACAGCTAGGCATGGTGTGGACTCTGGGCAAACTGCAGCCTGGTCAGTTGGTGCCCATGTGTGGGACTCTCCTCATTGAGGGTTTCTTGAAAAAGGTGTCCCGAGTGATTTCGGAGTAAGCCTTGTTGGGTTGCGAACACCCTACATGCAGCACGCCGCTTTTGCATGGCACAGCTCCTACGGAGAGCCAGCAGCCCTCCACAGCCATTTGAGAGCTGGGAAGGTCGGGTCTAGGTAAAGGACTCAAACCGCAGATTTTTGTTCCTGGGATCAAAATTTTGTGACCAAATCCAGAGCTTTGGTGAGTATACAGCATCCCCTGCTAGAGTGGAAGCTGCGATAGGGTCCCCAGAGGGTGGAGGTCATGTTAAAAAATCTCTTTGTCTCAGAGCAGTTTTTTTTCTTTTCTTGTTTGTTCTTCCTTTTGCCATGGTTTGAGTGGATATTCGTGTGCTAGAAATTAAAAAATGTGTGTTACACTATCTTCACACGAAGAAGAGTTGTTTTTCAAGTTTAGGGGTTATTAAAAACAGGTCGGAACAAAGTTTCAAAAGGTTTATTGAAACAGTTTATCAGATGGCTTTTTCTCTACTTCCCTCCGGTGTCTCCTTCTGATATTAGCTGTCTCCCCTTTTGGGACTCTGGGGATTAAATTAACAGTTTTAAGAGTCTCAGGGGACGACTCTGTTGCAAAGTTCCCCCCTCTTTTAGTTTTAATCTATGATTCGGTTAGGAATGAGGGAAAAGAGAATGAATTCCCCCCCTACCCTCCCTCTGTTCCTAACCCCTCTTCCCCCACGCTGGGTAGTCCGAAAAATGCAGACTGCCATGAGGTACAGGGTAGTTATCTACGCCCTGGCATTTCTTG
This sequence comes from Dryoscopus gambensis, assembly GCA_013389985.1. NCBI lineage: Eukaryota > Metazoa > Chordata > Aves > Passeriformes > Malaconotidae > Dryoscopus > Dryoscopus gambensis. The sequence goes on along the minus strand of WEIT01007106.1, from coordinate 842 downwards.
GTCTCCTCAGACCCACTGCCGAGACAAGCAGCTGACGCTTGTCTCAGACTCTTCCCTAGCCTCCTCTCCCATTCCCTCTGTCCCAGTTCAATTCCCGGTTTTTCAAAATGGCGTTTGCGATCCCTTTGTCTCTCAACATGGCAGTCGCCACGTGGCGTCCTCTCCCTCCCTCCTTGTTCTTCCCATAATCCCTTTCCCCCTTCTTCTTCACATAATCCCTTTCCTCCTTCTCCCCACAATCCCTTTCTGCCTTCCCCCTCCCAGTTTCTGGTGGTAGGCCCCTCCCATCCCTTGGCCCCCACCCCCTCCTCACATTGGGTCTCACCCATGGCATCAGTTCAGCCCCCTTCCCTCAGGACCCAGGCCCTGCCTCCGCCCCTTTCCCTCAGGACCCCGCCCCTGCCTCCACCCTCTTCCCTTGGGACCCCACTCCTGCCTCCAGGCCCTTCTCTCGGGAAGTTGCCTCCGCCACCCTTCTCTCCCTGCTGGCCACGCCTGCCCTGTCCCTGCTTTCAGCTCCCCTGCTTTTCAAACTAGCTGCTACGCCTCTGGGACTCAAGACACAGAACAGGGCTTTTACCCCTTTGCAGCCCTAGTGATTTTTACCAGGACAGGAAAAATCCTACATGGCAGCCTTTCCCATACTCACGTATTAAGGAGCTCTGTAAAGCACAGAAATAATTTGGTAGAGAAAGCAAATATTTTAAATGCTTGCTGCAAGCCACTTTCTCTTCAAACGTGCCAGTACCCCATGATTTGAGAAATGTCCTGTGATGCCTGCTTCCCCCAGCTGAATTTATTTTATGGGAGAGAGCATGCAAGAGGCTTTTGGGGGACCTGCT
>WEIT01007099.1:847-39274 GCA_013389985.1 Dryoscopus gambensis | reverse complement strand
TTTCACTGTATAACTGTCAGGCTGGAGAGACCTGTTGGTTTCAGAGAAGGTAACATATGCAGTGATGATGTAATGCAAACTCCTACTGCTGTAGGCACTGTCCTCCTGTAAATTCATGTAGCAGGAAGGTTGTGTGAGCTTTGAGAGACACTTTATGACACTTGTGAAGCTTTATGACACTTGGTTCGTTGTCAGTACAATCACTGAGTTATCAGACTGAGAGTACCTATCAGCAGGTAACACTTACTTTATCCATACTTTCCCACAAATACTGCTTCTGCTGATAAGAAGTAAGAACATGATCTTCTCTGAGTGCCCTCAAAACACAAATCAATGCATCAGGCTGTTGAGAAAGGATCCCTCCTGGGATTGCAGGTCCCTCATACTGAGTTGTAGACATGGCTCCCATCCACAGGATGCCAGGGAGAGGGGAGTGACACAGCTGCAAATGGAGATTTGAAAAAGGGCGAAAAACCCCTGATCTTTGAGAACAACCTTGTATATTTTCAGTTAATAGAAGTATTTCCATTAATGCAACAGGTATGATTTATATCAGTGCTCGTTGTCTTCCAAATGTATCCATAAAAGAATAAGGCCAGCAGTTGTTTTTAATAGCAAGATTTTAAAAAGTTTTATTAATGTGTAACAGTAAAAATCTACTGTTCATGTCTTTGTCAGCTGGTCAGAGAGAGTCCATGTATAATGCCCAGGGCAAAGAGCCTCTTAAATAGCTACTTTCCAGACACTGAAAGGGAAGAATCACTTGGTGACCTGATTTTTATATATAATGATGGTTTCTGTGGGAAGCACGATACTGGCCTAACTGGATCCCTGTGTGATAGCCAGTGTGAGCAGTCTTGCTGTAAAAGACATCACAGTTGCAGATTTTCTGTTCTTTTTATAAGGAATGGATTTATTTTACAGAATCAAGCAATCTAGCCCAAATCAAAACAGTCCATGGACTGTAGTTTTGCTGGATTCCCATGTCTCTTATGCAAACAATCCATGTGTGCATAGAGGATCTATCCCACTAATGCTTACTGCCTAACCTGTGGGAGAACAGCTTTAGTTCTTCTGTCAGCACTGTGGTTCTTGTACTTCAACCTTCTCCTGTTCTCATGTCTCCCTGGCTGAACTGCTCCCTAAGCTTTTCTGTGAAAGCTTTTGACTCTTGATATACCAGTCTTAAATCTTTCACTTGTTTAATAATTTGCAGCCAACTGGGTCTAATGTACTGCCCTTGTTCAAAAGCACATCTTGTTAAATAGCACATCTTGTGCTTTGTTTTCAAGTATAAAAGTATTTTTACTTTGTAAAAACTAATATTTTATCTCTTCATATCTTTCATAGTGTTTGGCTGCTGGTTCAATTATTATGAATCGGGAAATTGAGAGTATGGCTATGAGGCCCTTGGCCAAGGATCTAACCCGAAGCCTGGAGGAAGTCAGAAATATCATTCGTGACCAGGCCTTAAGGGATTTGAACCTCTACACAGAAAAAATGAAAGATTCCCTCAAGCATTTTGATGTCCTTTTTGCCGAGTTTGAATTAAGGTAAAAGAGCTGAAGTAAATGTGTTCTGAGCAATGTCTTGGCCACTGCAGCTATTGTGTGGCTCATTGGTTTTTGGAAATTGGCTGTTTCACTCTGTATTCTTTGAGTGGGAAAAGTATGTAAATTTTTTTATCATGGTATTTGAATTCTTTAGTAATTTGTTGTATTGTTCGATTTTTCCTTCCAGTGTAGCAATAATGAAAAGAAAACTAAATAGCTTTTTAGTAATCAACATTTGCTCTCTCCAGCTAAACTATAATCTCTCATTTGCATACTGGCATATGGCATTTGAGGGAGAATTTCCAAAACACAAAAGGAAACCATAAATCTCTTCTCTTAATGTTTTCTTTGTCAGAGAAAAGGCAACAAATATGAGATGTTTAAAAAGAAAAGAATGATAACAAGTATTCTAGAGACTACAAGGTTTTGTTCTCTTGTGCTCAGTGATACAAGCAAGATGCACCCAGTGAATTTAAGAAGGCAAATTGAATTCTGATGGAGGAAGTGCTTTTACAAAAGCCATAATTAACCACAGGAATTCACTGATTTGAAAATTTGATTGAAAAATGACTTTGAGGTTTATAGCTTAAGCAAAAATAACTGCTTTTTGGGGTGATGCTCTTTTGCATTGAGGGTCACACTGACCAGTCTTGCGTTGTGCTTCAGAGCGTAACCAGCTTCCTGCCTGTGTGTTAGATGTTTGTGGTGCTGGCCACAGAAAGGTAATGGGCAAGATTATCTATGGATCTAATATGATACAGTCATTGCTGCCCTTAGCAGAACATGTTTCTTACAACTGGGTAGTCTTTTAATATTTCTTGGGAGTAATTTATAGACTGTTGTGTCTCACATTACTGCTTGCCCTTCCTCTATGCTGTTATTCTCTTGTATTCTTTTACTGTTTTTTTTTTTTCTGATTAGAAAAAGCATCATTATTCTGTTCCACTGAAAACACTTTGATTGAAAACATTGTCTAAAAACATTGTTTTTAACTGTGGGTTTGAGTGCAGACACCAATGACAATCAGTGACTGGTTCTTGGCAGTGTCTGTGCAGTTTTTGGCCTGTCAGTACCAACTCAATACATACAACATTTTTCCTTACCATTGTTTTGCAAACAACTTCTTCCCTTTCTGTGTTACTTGTATTCTACAAATAACTAATTAAGTAACACAATGACAGAAAACCAGTAAACTTTTACCAGTGTTTCTTACCTTGTTGAATCAGTGCTTTTGCAAGTAATTCCACATAGAAATGAGGCCAAATTTTAAGTGTCATAACTTGTCTCATCTGGGTAACTGAATTTCACTAATCTAAATTCAGGTAAAACCTTTATAGATAAAATGTTTGGTTTAAGTCAGATTTTTTTTTTATTAAGGAAATGCAGAGTAAACTATTCTGTCTTCAGAATGGGGCAGTAAAGATCCTTCTAGGGCCCTGTGCCACACAGTATAGAGTTCTGATAGCTAAATGTGTATAATTATATTTCTAAATTACAGCTCAGTTCCGCTGCCTCCATTCCACTGCAATAAGTAATTTGGCTGGGTTTCTTACAGATTCTTACACAGTACAGTTTTCATAGTGACTGCTGTTGAAATAAATACAAATTGGTACAGGAAGTCATCTTAGGTTTCTGAGATAATTTGTCATAGGTTTGGTTTTATTTATAAACTTATTTGTGAAAGCATGTGAAACAGTGATACATTATTTAATAATTTTTGTAGTTATGTGTCTGCCATGGTACCTGTGAAGTCTCCAAAAGAATACTATGTACAGCAAGAGGTAATCGTACTGTTCTGTGAAACTGTGGAGAGGTAAGTTAAGGGCTATATCTCCATTTCTGTGTCTAATTTCTGTCTGAGTTTTTATAGAAGTACATTAACTATGATCTTGAAGAATTGTCATAAAACACCAGATATTTTTCTTTTCTAGTAAGTATCCACGTACAAAGTTTGAAGGTACTAAGCACGCTTGCCAGGCACAAGCCTGTGCTTTTTTGTTTTCTACATTAAGAAAATGTTAATAATGAGTTAATAACCCAACGATAACAGTATTGTTGGTATGCCTAGTTCCAGATGTGTACATGAAGACTAGCATTAAAATAAGCTAAATCTGGTCAAGGCATCAAGACTTAAAGATATTTCTTGCAAGAATACATGGGGAGATGATTCAAATCATCTGTGAACCTCCCGTGATTATCATAAAGAACTCGTAAAAGCTCTTTAAAATCTCAAAGGACTGGTCCTTGGCTCTGTATGTATAAGGGGACGATGATGAAAGACATCAAATAATTCAGCAATTCATAATAAGTTCTTCTAGAAGTATAAGGTGCAAAGAAAAGTGTGAATGTGTAATGTACTGTGTTGAGCAACTTTTTTTTCTTCCTCCTTGTGACAGATTAACTAGCCTGCAGGTGGGAAGTAGAGGGGAACAGCATGTGAAATACTCACCTTAAGTGGAGTTTTCAGCAGTGCAGCGCTGTTCTTAAAAGGAAATTAGTGAATCATATTCTGTGTAGAATTATTAGACACCAGTTGACTGTAAAAGGCCCTTAAAATAAGTGTTGGTTTTACTGTCATGTTAGGAGAACTTGTGAAGTGGGTCTGGTGTGGTCGATCCTTTCATTAAGAAATGGGGGAGTACAGAGCACATGGGCACAATCCGTACATGACACCAGGATCAGAGGTGTTTCAGGCATTTTGGAAGACAGGATTACAACTCAAAAAAGGTCACAAGAAGTAGGAGGAATTAACCTACCATCAGTCAGAGAACTACTACACATACACGTATTCACCTATGGCATACACATGTCCAGCAGAGGCCACAAAGATGATGAGGGGTCTGGAGCATCTCTCTTAAGAGTAGAGGCTGTGGGAGCTGGGCCTGTTTAGAGGAGAGAAGACTGAGGGGATCTATCAATGCATAATAATATCTCAAAGGTGGGTGTCAAGAGGAAGGTGCCAGACTCTCTTCTGTAGTGCCCAGGGACAGGACAAGGAGTAATGGGCATAAATTACAACATGAGAAATTCACATCAGCATGAGGAAGAATTTCTTTACTTTGAGGTGACAGAGTATTGTAACAGTTGCCCACAGAGGTTGTGGAGTTTCCCCCTCTGGAGACATTCCAAACCCACCTGGACACATTCCTGTGTAACCTGCTCTAGATGACCCTGTCTTGGCAGGGGGTGTTGCACTGGGTGATCTCCAGAGGTACCTTCCAACCCTGACAATTCTGTGATTCTATATTTGCCCAGTAAAAGGAAAAATATGGTTTTTTACTTGTAGCTTTGGATAATCTGTCTGGGCTGTACGGAGGAACAGGGAGTGAGGGTGGGCCACACACCAGTGTGTCCATCCACTGCTGGCACCAACCAGGGCTTGCTTTGTGGTTGTGTCCCGTCCACAACCAGCAGTATTGGCCAGACAAGTGCTGACAAGGAATAAGAAAAAGTTGTTTCCATTCTTTTGGGGACCAAAAGCGGGACCAATGTGCAGTTTTAAGTGCCATCTTAAGCATTGATATGAACAAGTCAGAGAAGAAATTTGGGGATGTTATGACACGTATGGTGAAATCTGGAAATTGTGAAGAAACTTGGAAAATATAGCCAAGTAAAAAATCCAAACAAAACAGGGTTTAGTTTAAAAGGGATTTAAGACATTTGAGAAGTTACTTGAGGACAATGAAGTTTCCCCCAAATATTAATTTCTTAGACTTCAGTAAGAGTTACTGTGTAGAACTGGGCTGTTCTTGGGCGGTTTTTTTGTTAGTGAAGGAGGAGATTGACCTTGATAATTAGAGCAATTTGTATTTGAAAATGAAATCAAATCCTTTTCCCTATTACTTTAAAAATGTTTCTTTTATTTGAAAAATTGTCAGCACCAGTGGTTTTCAGTGTCGTGCTGAAGCTTGATGTGAAATAGTAAATGGAGAAAATTTCATAAAATGAAATTGGGTTTTGAATGACTATAATAAAGTTTTAAGTGTTTAAAGGGATTTTTTTTCCTAGATTCATGTTTTTATTATACTATTTTTTATTTAAAGCAGAAACTTAAGCAGTCAGTTATATACACAGGGGCTTAGGTACAAAAACAGTATGGGAGTGAAATACTATCAGTTTAGTTTGGCTTATAACATTTCTTTCAGTTTTTTCCTTAGTGAGATGTGTTCTTTGAGAGTTTGATGTCTTACTAAATAATTTTATTCTTCTGCTTAGAGCCTTAAGGCTTGGATACCTCACTCAAGATATGATAGATGACTATGAACCAGCTTTAATGTTTACAATTCCAAGATTAGCCATTGTATGGTAAGTAATTTTTAACTACTGTGTGCTCTGCCTCATTGAAAGGTTTATTGAAGATTTGAAAAGCTGTGTTTAGAATTTTGATGGACTGTCTTTCACTTGAGTTTGCTTTAACGTTCTTTAAAAAGAATTAAAGAGGAGGATTGTTTTGTTCTAAATCATTACCAGTTTAATGTAGAATATCAAGACAAAGAAAGATGGTAGGTCTCTAAATATGGAAGGCAGGAACAATTGATCAGGCATCCTCCAGCAAATTTTAAAAATTAGGAACATCAGTCTTTGCAATGTCATGTTGTCAGAAATATTTTTGAAAGCATGTGTTTTGTGACACTCAAAAATAGTATGACTTAAAGATACAAGTCTTGAAAACTACAAATTTTCAATTAAATTTGTGTATTTTTCTCAATGACTCTAGGTTCAGAATGAGTTATCATGGCAAATTGCATTGTAACCATTGAATTAGGCTTAATTCTCTTGAAGGAAAATATTAATATGCGTAACTTTTGTGTAGATTTGTGCCCTGTGTTGACCACTCAAGGCAGCTAAATTATAACAGTGTTTCTGCTTCATGCAGTTTTTGCAATATTGAACAAATCAGATGCATTTTTCCTAATGAGTCTTCATGATTTAGTAAGGCAGCAGCTTCTCTGGAATAAAGCCAGCATATTTTTAATATTTTACCATTGTGAATGTTTTAAAGTTAGCTAATATAAGTAGTATAATTGAGGGAAATAAAAAACCTCAAATCCTGAGTGTAATATGCTTCTCCTCAGGAAATCCCTGTGGCCTATTGTTCCTGTTAAATAGTTTATTGTCTCTAACTGTCATTCTAAAAATAATAACAGTAATAATCTGATTATTGGGAGACAACAGGCATGTGAGAACTCAGTTTGAAGCTGCTGGAAGACACAGTGAAGAACACATCAGGACTAACTGGAAAACCAGGGACTATCTGGAAAATAGATCATGTCTATCTCAAATTGCAAAGGATAGAGAAGAAGAGAAAAAGTTTAACTACTCCTAATTATCCAGTGATATGAAAAGAAATCACTGTCATGTGAAGTTCCACAGAATAACTACTCCATCCAGATACAGTGTTTTCTGAAAGAAACACAAACCTTGTAGGAAATATAAAGACACACATTTTAGCAATTTTTAGTTCTTTCCAGTGCTACAGCTATATTCGGGCTTTGATTCAGAGCTCTTTCAAATGTTATACATATACAGAAGCCATTTCATAATCTTTTTATTTTTTTTCCTGTGGTGCTCTAGCCCAGTTGTATATATATTTTTAATTTCTTCCGAGAATTAAGTTCTATGGAAAGCAAACTGTGCCTGAAAGCCAAAGGAACAGTGACTTGGCATCAGGTAGAAGTTTGAGGAGAGTAGCCTTGAGTTTTCACTGAGCAAAGTAGTAACGTTTGCTTATGCAGAATATAAGACATGAGTCAGCAATAACTGCTTCACTTTGTGGCAGCCTGCTTGTTGAAGCTTGGAAAGCACAGAAGAAAAAAGATAAAATTATGTATCCTTGGCAACAAGATAAATTGTCTTAAGCCACAAAAAAAAAAAAAAAGGTGACTTGCAAAGGAAGCAACTTTTTCTCTCTCATCTCCTCCTCTCTGCTCCTGCCCTCAAATCCCTAATCCCCTGGTCTTTTTTTTTTTAATACTTCAGAAGAATTCATACAGCTGGTGACATCAGCTTTGCTGCTGTGTCTCAGAGAGCCTTTGGTGGTCACACGGTGCTTGCTAGGGAATAACTGGTGACCAAAGGACTTTGACAGTCTTTTTAGTTAGCTGAGGGTTCCCATTACTCCGTATGATTTGGATGCTGGATAGCTCTCTGAAGCAACCTGTAATTTGAGTTTAAGAAAAGGAACATGCCTTTGAAATACCTTGGGTAACAGAACACTGACACTATGGATAGGAAGGGGAAAATGGCCTTGGAAAAAGAAAACTGATCTAATCTCAAGTGTGAGAATGGGTTGCCTTTGGGAGGCATACACTGTTTTTGCAGTGGGCAGAGGATGAAACCATTTTTAGCAGTGGTGCCTGGTGGGAATCCACTCTCAGACACAGTAGGGTGTGGTACAGCAGATATGAAGGTGAGTTTTGTTTAATCCCTGACATCCGACCAGGTTTGGGCTGTGGTGATTTGGTCAGGAGGAGCTATTGAGCTATCTACAGTGAAGTACATGGAGACTCTCAGGATTGTGAACTTACCTCTTTCCAGGGAAATTTGTATAAGTGCTGAGTTGATTTGGAAGCATAGTTTCTTCAACATGTGTTTTATGTGATTAAGAAAATCTGTTTTCTTTTTTTACTATATGTCAATACCAGGTTATATTTATTTTAGAGGTATAGAACTAGGAGCTCAGGAGTCCACTACCTTACCTGGAAATTATTTAGACTAGAGAGAAAAAGGAATCTGCAGTATCTCAAATACTTTCCCCAGTATACTTCATAATAGGTTTCCTTTGTGGTTTTGTTTTGTTTTGTGTTTTTTTAATCAGTCAGCTGCAGCAATGAAATAAATGTGTGTTCTTCCCTTTATGCTTCCATTGCTTTTTCTGCCATGTTTAAGGGGGGAACAGAGTGGAGAGGATCTTTTTCCTGTTACTTTAAATAGCATCTAATTCTAACTGTGGGTGAATAAGACAAAAATAGGATAACGAGATGTAGTTAAATGTCATTCTAGTGTTTATGTACAGTTGCTTTTCTGACTATTCAGTGGTTGCTCTGTGTAATAAAGTTTTCATTTCTGTGTGTGTTCATGCATGTGTTTGAATTACAGTGGCCTTGTTGTCTACTCCGAGGGACCATTAAACTTGGACCATAAACCAGAAGATATGTCTGAACTCTTCAGACCTTTTCACACTTTGCTAAGAAAAATAAGGCAAGTAATAAAAGATAGGTGTAACTGCTTCTCCTCTGAAATGAAAATCAGAGGCCTGAAATGCTTAGAAAAGTGTTTCTGTTTGCTATGTTAACCATAAACTGCATTTCCCTCTCATCAGCCTGATATACCCGTGAAATAACTAAATGTAGTTTTTCATTTCATGGTAGTTTTTGGAACTTTTAATCTCTGTGATAGTTTCTTTTTTTTGAGTATCATTTTATAGCATTTCACATTTTCCTTGTCGTTTGATGATGCCTGAAATACTAAAGTTAGAGTTTATTTTTGGGAGATTCTGTTTCTAATTAACATCAATGTTTCTGCTTAACTAGGCTTATTACATTTTCTCGTTATGCTATGATGGAATACTCAGATAATTCTTAACCTAATAGAAATGACTATCAGGTTTTCATATTGTAAATGTATTTTTTACAGGATGAATCATTCTATACTTCTTTCCATAATGCTTCAGTCTTGGTTACCATTGGAGATGCGGGCTTTGGCTCAAATATAAAGAACATGAAAATATTTTCTTTCTTAGCTGAGGTCTTTAGAAGACCTGTGATCTGTTACTTTGGAGAAATTAAGCTGTATCTTTAAAGGATCTTTATGTTTGCTCTTCAGGTATTTTATCTAGGTGTTAAAAATTTTCTTAATCCGTAAGTCCCATTATTTTCTTAGAATTCAAATTTATATACCAACTGCAACTTTTGTTCCTAGAAATCTCTAGAGATAATTGGGAAGGTTTTTTTTTTTTTACCCTATGTCAAATTTTCAGCAGTTTATCTCCTTCCCTGGATGTCATGGTGACAGTTTGATGTAAGAATAGTTTTCACATAGTTTATCCAGATGATCTCCTCTCATCCGTTAGAGGTGAGGCATCTCCTGAGGGAGAATGTAAGCTCTGTCAGGGGTGGTTCAGAGGGGAGCTATTTCTGAAGTTAGCCTTTATAAATATCTAGACCACATCCTCTTGTGTCCCTTGAAGACTTCCTAGTATTTTTGTCTAGAAGTCTTATTTTTAGGTACAGTAGTGAAATCTGAGAATTAAAATTGACAAATCAACATGTTTGGTTTGTTGGGGTTTTTTTGAGTGATTATGGGTTTACAAAACACTGGGTTAAGAACAACAACATGAATTGAGGAACAAAGCTGAAGTTAGAACGGGGAAAAAGCTTGGTTGCTACCGAAGCTTGAAAAGTGCATGAAGTTTACATTAAAATTCCTTATTCCTAATATGTGGCTATTGCAGATATTTTCACCAGCATTCCAGTTGCTGCCTAAAGCCAAAAGGATATTTAAAAGCTAATATGCTTCTCATAATCTGTATTTTCTGCTTTATCCTCGTATTTTACAATGTGTAAAATGAAAATCAATGAAGTCAGTGTATTGCACAGTCCATTTAATTTTCAGTTACCATGAACTTAGTTCTGGGGTTGAAAACAGATTTGTAAAATGCTTGTTTGTTCAATAACTGCAGTTTTCAATGCAAAATTTAAAAATAAAAAGACTTTCAGATTCAGTTTTGGAAAAGTTCTGATATACTTTAAGACTTGTATTTATTCTGTGAAGGAAAGGGAATATTAAAAAATGTGATTTCAGTTGTCTAGGAGACAAAGTTTGCGAAGCGTTCTTAGTGAGATAACATCTATCAGAGCAAAGATTCAAGCAAGAGGTAATATGAAATTCTGTGTCTGGCAGTCTCTGAATTGAAGGAACTCAAATACTGGCAAGAACTGAGCTCAAAGAGATCCTTTAGTAATATTCTTGAATGAAAAATACATTGACTGAAAATAACAATGAGATACAAATAAGTGTGCTGTTCATGTAGGGTAATTGAATTACTTTTAAAAGCACCTAAGCTGTGTAGGTTTTTTTTTTTTTCTTATCAGAGGTTTTTTTGACTCATCAGGCTGCAATCCCTGCTCTGTGAGAATGTTCATAGAAACCTATGAAGAATATGGAACGAGATATTTGATACTGATATTTCTGCTCCCCAGTGAAGGAGGAGTGCTTTTTCCTGGAGTCTTTCTCCAATCTCTATCACCAGTATTAAAGGCATGAAAATAGATTCAGAAGTCTTCTGTTAAAAGAGCTGCATTTTGTATTGCAGTTGTGTTCCTGTTGTAAGAATATAGAACAACATCTTAATGCAGAATGTGATCACATCCTAGTGAATTTCTCTGTAAAGTTCTGTAACTTTTTAGCCAACTAAATATTTTAGCTCATAGAGCAACATCAAATACAGAACTTATTATTTTGTAGGATTACAGGTAATTAATTTTTAAACTGTATTATCCTAAAATATCCATAAGGCAAAGGTAAGTACTGTATTTAATTATGGTGATCCATATAATTAAATCAGAACTAGGAGAGAAGATAAATATCTGTTAGGTATGAAAATTTTTTGGTGTCCTACTGCTGGCTGACAACTTTGAAAACAATAGAGATTCTTGAGACTCTGAGAAAAAGCAGTAAGGGTTATTGCTTAGTTTTTGGAAAGGTTGAGCAGCAAATTATGCCTTTGAATGTTTTAATTAATATCTAAGCCAGGTGCTTGTGTTGACTTTTATTTTGTATGTAAAACACTAGCGTTGGTATTTTATACATCTACCAATGCATAATTATATGGTAGTGTTATCTCTGTGCCTTTGAAACTAAGGCATTTGAGCTGTTTCTGCCAAACTACTGCAATCTGCTTAGGAAGTATAAAAATCACATCATCTGCTCTATGCGTAGATATGTGACTTAGGCGCCTGTGACACTGAACGTTCTTGTGATAAAATACTACCTCTGCTATGTATACCTTTGAGGCAGCTGTGTAGAGATTTTCAAAAGTCAGCAAACTTGGAATTTTGCAGTACTCCTTAATTCTGCCCTATTTCAGAGCTCTTTGCTTTCCTGGTGCTTGTTTCTGGACCATTACAAGTGATGGCAGGGTCCCTGTGGTTTTTGGTGGTGCAGAATCAAGCAGATTGCACATCAAGTGGAGCAGGCTGTTGAATCAGAGGACCATACCATTTTAAGTATGCTGAAACCCTTCTGTATCATTGACTAGAAATGAAGTGCAGTATACATGCTGTCTGTGTGGTAAAGAATTGGGTGGGGGCAGCATGAAATGTGTGTTCTTGTAGAGTGTGCACGGTGATTGGGGAAAAACTGGCTAGTTTTTCCAAGGTGGCTGTGTTCAAAACTTAATTAATTGATTCAGAACTGTGGCAGTAAAGGGGTGCCAGTGCTGATTGTTACATGGTTTCTCAGTGTGGATGTGTCAGACGGATCTGTGGACTTTGGTGTGCAGAGCTGAGTGCAGAGGGTGCGTGTGGCATCCCAGTACCTGCACTGGGCTCCTGGGGTGGCAGCTCTGTTGAGGCACCTGGTTTTGCTCCCTTTGGAGCGTGAACTGAAGCACGGGCTGGCAATAACAACAAAGCTATTCTCTGACAAGGCAGTTTAAAATTCTAGTCAGAATAGGAGCAAAGTTAATGGAGAAGGCTTGAGGAATGTGCAGGATTAAGGGGTTTGTGGCCCCGTCCCCTGTTTAGCTGAACTTGTCTTTAAATGGACATCTGGCCTCATGTCTGTGAAGAACTCAGTTCTGTACCCTGGGTATTGATAGTAGAGTAAAATATGTTCTCTTGTTTCGCAGTAGGCAGAGCAAATCTCTTCTACTGCTTGTAACAGGCAGAGCACATCTGAAGAACTTGCTTTGTTTTTGTGACAATAACTGTAACCACTGAAAGAAAAACGTTCCTTGTATTTTGAAAGCTAGATTGCCTGTCTGTGATGCCAAAAAGAGTAAAAGCAGGTGAAACCTCCACATGCACTTTTTAAAATGCAGTATTTTCTGAAGCCTCTCTTAGAAGAAAGCACACTGCTGCTTGTCAGGGTGGATTGCAGAAGCTGACTTTACCTGTGGCTTCTGAATAATGTAAGCAGAGGGAGAAATTCTTTTTGTCCATATGAGCACAATGCATTAAAGGTTCTTCACCAGAAAGGAACTGAACCACTGATGTGGCTACAGTTTAATTAAACTTTGTAGTTTACTGGTGACACCTGATGTTTAGCTTTGTAGTAGTGAAATGTCACAATTCTGTCCATGTATTGGTTAACATTCATTTACAGTATCTTCATAGTCATTTTACAACATGGCAGGTTGGCAGTGAGTCCTGTATAATCTAATATACAGTGTATCTAAAGATAACCGCTGGCCAAACATTTGTCATCTTTAAAAATGGCTGGTGGATCTAGGTGATTTTTAACCAGAGAAGTGAAGATAATTACCTGAACCTCTTTTAGAATAAGCTATATTTGTTAATAGCAAAATTTCCAGTGTTTGAATTAGGAAAATGAGCATATTCCCTTTGAATTTAAAGCAGGATCATTTCACTACTACAATTATAGGGCTGGTAGACTACCACATGTAATTCAACTGGTTATGTTACTCTTCCAAGGCTGTGTGGATCTGACTCACCTAAAAAGACAATGAGGACTGTCAGCTGATGTCACCGGTGGTGGTTGCTGTTGTTGTTCTTCTTATTATTATTGTTATTTTTTAGTCAGGCTTTATTTACTATCCTCAAAACTGCATACAATTGCTCTTAAATTTTGAGGTGTTGTTATTGGCAGAAATGGAGTTCATTACTCAAGTCCATGGAGTTAGCCAGTATAAAGTAAATATGTGTTTCCAGCACTTAATTTACAGTGAACGTGTGAAACTTGTATTGGATAGATCTGAGCAGCCAGGCTCTCTCAGCCTTTGGAAAGGAAGCAGAGTAGCTCTGAGCACCCAGACAGACATCCAGGAGTCCCAGGTGCTGCCATGGGGTGTTCTGGAGACCAGATAAAACCCCAAGCTAGATGCTGGTAGTCCGAAGATTCAGTCTTAGATTTTTCCTGGGCCCTGTGCATCATTCCCAATTATGCTGATGAGCTTGGATGGAAAGCAAATTCCTTTGAATGTTGCTGGTATAGTCTCTGTTTGTAGAAATTGCTCATTCTTTTCTTGTTTTGAGGAGCGTGTGTGACTGGTGTGTGGAGAAGCATAGCTGATGTTTAAGCAGTTGTCCATTGGTCAATTCCCACACTTTTTAATTTGTGCAAGAAAAGTTCACTGTGGATTGCTGAACACAAGGATGCTGCCTTGGTTCAGAAATCCCTGGCTGCTGGCAGCCAGCAGGATGCACTCACAGGGATCACTGTGTGTCTGTCCTGTGCTTATGCTCTTCCTTAGGATCCATGAGGAGCCAAGATTCTCTACTTGATGGGCCCTGGCCCAACCCAGAAGTGTCTTAGGTCTTTAATATTTTTGTACATGTGAGGGACAAGCTTAAACCCTTCACTGTTACATTTGTGTTCTTACTCTTGTTTGTTGTGTTTTTTTTTAAATGAAAACTCCAACTGTTTTTAAAATCTCACATTACTTTGTTTATGCTTGTAAAATTCTACATCAGTGTTTCTGTAAAAACTAACAAAATGGAAATTCATAATACACAGCCTCATGGCAACAATCATGTTATTCTATGTTTTTGTTAATCCTACTGGTATAGTTATTTCAAAAATAAACTATGATAATACTACTTTTATGTTTTTATGTTGACCTAAAACTTAAGCCATTCTCAGTCTGTTTTTAAGATGTTGTGCAAGTGCTTAATCTCTTACAGACACTGGTTAAATACAGGCTCTGAGTAATAATAAGGTGGTGTCATTACATCCTGTGTAGACAAAAGAAAGGAATGTATGGATATTTAAAATGTTCCAGTGTGCCAAACAGCAATACTGGTTTATAGGTTATTAGGCAGAAGGGTCTAACAAAGGTTGCCCATTTTCCTTTCTTACTCATTTATGACTGAAAAAAAAAAGTTAGACCTTGGATTTGAAGATGCATGTGGAATGATTCTAAGAAATTCTGACTTCTCTGTTACAGAGTGTGAAAAGTGAAAAAGAGGATACAGTAGTGCAATTGTTCTTATAAGGTGGTACTTCTCGAAGCTTAGAACTTTTTCCAGGGTCATATTACTCATATAAAGCAAGATATTTTTTTTAAGTGAAATGTTAACTGTGTGGAATATATATAGCCATAATTTTTTTCTGACTTGAGCATGCTTATCTAAACTGTTAGCTTTTTCAAAATGCAGGTAGCTGATGTAAAAGTCAGGTAGTAGTGATGTGTTTTTGGTCTTTGAGTTAACAAGTTAAGAATGTAAACCATTGACTGGAAATCAAGATGCAAGAGATGTTGAATGTTTCTTTGGTTTTTTGGTGTCTTTTTTACACTAGAGTTACTCCTGTAAGGGAATTCTTTTAATATGTGCATATTATTATGATTATGCCAACTGTGTGTCACCTGCTAACAAATGATTCTTAAGCACATGAGGAATAATGGACTCCTAACCTCTGTTGAACAGGTCTTGCTTTTCCCATCCATTCATTTATGCTAAAATACTCTTACTGATCTTTGAACATGATGGCAGCAGTTCTTGACAGAGGATATTTGTGTATGTGGCATCTGAGAAGGACAGTGTAAATCAAATTCAGACCTAAAATTAAGTGCTGGTATGTCTTGTGAATTTGTTTTTAAGTTATCAAGCACTTAAAAACACTTTGTTTTCAGGTGCCCATAGTCCTAAACTGCAGTACTGAGGACACTTGGTAACACTGGAGATATGCTGCATGTCTATAGGAAACACAGTTTACTAAATTGCTCAGTGTTTGCTTCTAGATCTGCCTTGTTCTTAACATCGTGAAGAAGCTTTACTCCTTATATTACTACTTAATGACCTGGTGTGGCTTAGCCCCAGCTGACCACGCAGCCACTTGCTCACGCCTCCAGTGGGTTTGGGGAGAGAAGCAGAAGAGTAAAAATGAGAAAAGTCATGGGTTGAGATAAAGACAGTTTAATGGGTAAAGCAGAAGCCCTACACACAACCAAAGCAGAACAAGCAATTAATTCACCACGTCCCAAGGAGGGTGTTCAGCCATCCCCAGGACAGCTGGGCTCCATCACACATAACAGTGACTCAGGAAGACAAATGCCACCACTCCAAACAAACCCCCCCTTCCTCCTTCTTTCCCCAGCTTTATATACTGAGCATGATGCTGTATATATGCTATGGGGTATCCTTGGGTCATTTGGGGTCAGCTGCCCTGGCTGTGTCCCCTCCCAACTCCTTGTGCACCCCCAGCCTCCTCACGGGTGGGGTGGGGTGAGGAGCAGAAAAGGCCTTGGCTCTGTGTAAGTCCTGCTCAGCAATAACAAAAACACCCCTAGGTTATCAGCACTGCTTCCAGCACAAATCCAAAACACAGCCCCATGGTAGCCACTGTAAAGAAAATTAAGCTTGTGCCAGTCAAAACCAGAACACTGAGTTCAGTGTTTGAGGCAGGAGAGAGCCACCTTCCAGTCCCTGTTTCAGTGATCAGGCTTCCAGATACCAGTGTTGCATAAGCAATATTACTATTTTAAAGAATTCTTTTATCTGACAGTTAAATGCTGTGAAACTTATGCAGTACACTTCTGCAGAATAATTTTCTGAATCAACTTGAAGAATGGAAAATTGGTTTGCTAATCAAAGTCAGATTTATGAGTTAAAAAATTAAAATGACAAAATAAATCTAAATGTGGGTGACATTTTCACTATAAGATATGGGGAGAGGGAAAGTCCCATTTTTGTGTGTGTTTTGGTTTATTTTGAGGCTTCACTGCAAGCATGTATATAATTTTATACCCTCTATTTGCATGAGTAATCTCAAATTCAGGCATCGGTAGTCATGTGCTCTGGATATGAATGCCAAATGCAGCTTGCATTACACAGTCAAAAGTACTCTGTGCCCTCAAGTTCTGGATTTCTGCACTAACAGTAAGAGCCTTTTTAAAATCTGTAACATCAGTGCCTCACAATTATAAACGACAAATGTTTTGTGTATTTCTTCATTTTCAGGGATCTCCTTCAGACACTGACCGAGGATGAACTGCACACACTGGAACGTAACCTCTGCATCTCTCAAGATGTAGATTTTCCTGTCAGGGAAGATCCTGAAGTACCCACTGTCATTACACCAGGCATAACTGCAGCTTTGCCTCCTAAGGAACTTTCAGCAAAAGCTGAGAACACAGAGGCTGAGCTGGCTTGTTCCATGCAGTATGATGAGCAGGAGCTGGAGCAGCTGAACAGGATGGTACACAGAGTTGGGGATGAAATGTCTTCTCTGCTTTCCCCTCCAAGCATCTGTCAGTCTCCAGCTCACAGACCTAGCCTAAGAAATAGTTCCAGCACAGAAGCTTCACCAACAAGACACCATCTTGACAACTTAACTGATGAAGAAGACAGAGTGTTTTTTATGGATGACCTAGATGGAGCAGGAGAAGCTCTGGCTGGGTTGGATTCAGTAAGTGATACATTCGCTTGGGTGAATAACCCTTGCCACGATTCAAAACAGAACCTGCAATATAGAGATGCTTTGCTTTATGAGAATGGCCATCAGACAGAGGAAACTTTGCTTTTAAAAGATGCTGAAAGTGACTTAAGCAATAATAACAATGTTGAAGATGGAAAACAGATGTCTGGCATTTCAGTTCCAAATTCATGCAGCTGTCTAGAAGGTCTAGACTCACAGTTATACCTCAATGGCTGGGATGCGTATGCTGATGACGCAGAAACGGCGGAAGTCATAGCTCACAGGACAGGGGGAATGAAAATATCTGCTACTGTAATATTCAATCCTAAATCTCCTTCTAGCTCAGAATCCCCAGTAACAACCCCAGAAGCAGCTATTAGTTGTGTTCCTGGATCTGCTAATCCATTAGCAAATGAGGAGGAGGATGAATCCCATAAACTCAGCATAGCTGCCACAAACTGTCTAATTAATTCCTGTGTGTGTTGTGGCAGCTGTGAAGACAGCAGGGAGGACGGTGTTGAAGGTTTAAAGACTAAACATTCTGCAGGAGGTGTTGTAAACGCTTCATACACATTAGTAAAGTCTAAGGAAATGGACCATGTAGATAACTTGGACAGTTCAGTCCCTGACCAGGAAACATTAAAACCTGAAACTTCTGCTTTGTTAGCAGAAAGAGACTCTGGCAGTGAAGAGCAAAAACTGCCAATCTCCTCTAAGTGCCTGGCACATTCCTCAGGTTCACAGGTAGGAGCAGAAAGTGACTCCCAAGGAGAAGCAGAAAGCATCTCAGATCAGCAGAAGAAGTGGGAGAAGAGAAAACAATTGTGTGATAAAAAAATGGACTACAATGAAGATGCTAGTAGTGAAAGGACAGCAAAGGAAGATGTAAAGTCAAGATCTAGTTCAAGGTAAGAGCAACTTGATGTCTTGGTAGTAATTTGCATATACGTTAATTCCTGTATCCTTGTACTGTGGTGACTGGTGTATCATTAATGTTGATTTTAAGGACAATAGAATATTGCAGGGTTAAGGAATTTATTCATATATATTTTTTAATGCAGATAGCTTTTTTATTGGGTGTTGGCTGTTCTGCAAAAGATTTGTAGAACATCTGAATTTTAATCGTCTAATGTCTCTGTATCATTGAAATCAATGTTACATTACCTCCTTAATGTATCCAAGAGGGCATTGCTGCTAAACGTTACTTGGGTCATTACTTCCATTGTACTCTTCTGTTTTGCAGGAAAATTTGTCTGGCAAATACTAAAAAGTTAACTTTTGCATCAGTGCATGGGATTAAATTGTGATCTAAAACGTTTTACCTTGGCTTCATTTGAGAGAAAGGGGTTGATCTGACCATGTGGCCTGTGGGCACAAGACTATCTGTGAATGTGCGTGTGCTGAAGGAGCCTAACAAAGTGCAGAAGTTGCTTTTAAGCCTATTGGAGCATTTCAGCCAAAGTTGATAGAAGAAGAGAGGTCATGGATTAGGGTTCTGCATATTTAATGACAATAAGGAACGTGATAACAGGGAGATAACATAATTAATACTTGTAATAAAGCAAATGCCGCACTTCAGTTCAGCTTTGATTAGACACTAGGATCTTACACAGATGAGTAGAAAATCTGACTTCATTTTGGTTTACTGTTTAGAGGATAACCTGTTTTATAGTGAGTCCTCAGTTTCCCTGAAATATTGATGTCATGAAGCAGAGGGCAGACATTAGAGATGAGTTACCTTTGTTTTCTGTATTTCTGTGACAGCTGGCTTTCTTTGTGTGTGTGATGCAGGATCTCTCATTTTGTTATGTTCACAGAGTTCAGGATAACACAGTGGAAGTAGCTTGAACCATGAAGCATAACCACAATATAAAGGCTACAGAAATAAGTGTACCAATTGAATTATGAAATATTTTACTGGTAGTGGAAATAGAATCATGAGTTCTTTGGCCTGGACCTAATTCCTTTTACAGGTTAAATACAACTTAGCATGCACAAAACTCGACTTTTGAGAAGGTAATTTTATATTTCTCATTATCCTGACTATTTGCTATCTTAGGCTTGCAAATATGATCATGTCCAAGGCCTTACAACAGGGTTTCTAAATGAACTTCATTTTAAGATGTAATTCACAAATCTCTTTGTCATTCCATGATTTTACAACACTTCAAGTAGAATACTGCTCAAAAGTAATTACTGTCTTTAATCAGTTTCCTCATAAATTATACAAAATTCAGACTATTTGTCTACCAGTTGCCTTGGGTAGGATATTAAATGAAATTTTTGAGAACAGGTCTGAAAAATATAACAAAATTATATGTATCTATAAGCTACTATTTCAGCTTCACATGTTTTGTGGATGTACTCATTTCTCCACTGACTTGTCCAGCCTCTATTAATATTGTTTAAAAACTTCATCTGAGAATTATCCTTTTACAGAGAGTTCTGTAAGTCTGTGTTCCCACTTGCTTTTGTTTGCTCCTGATTCCTGTCTGGCCTCTCCTGCCTGTTGTGCTTTTGTAGACCTAAGTCACATTTTGTCTATGTGGTTACTTTTTCAGATTGGAAATGTCAGAGCCTACTTGATTAGAAGTTGTCCACAAGTTGTCCATACCTTTGATCATGCCTTATCTCTTGCCCTAAACAATTTTCAGTTATATGATTTACTCCTAGCAAGAAGTGAATCAGAACTGCACTCACTCGAGATATGAACAAACTATGGATGTGCACAGTGGTATAATTATTTTCTGCTGTTTTTCAGTGGTTCCCAGTATTTGACATGGGATTTTTTGCTAAGTGATGTGCTGAGGTTCTTTTTGAAGTTGTCTGGTAGCCCCAAGATGCTGCTTTTGATCTCAGAGGCTGTCATTCTGTATCTGATGCTAAAATTGTCCTCCATGTGTTTACCAGTTAAGTCTTGCCATTTTATTCAGACTATTATTCAGACTTTAAGATCCTGGGCATTTCTTCAGTCTGTTCTGGTTATTACCTTGAATAATTTTGCACTGGTAGTAACCTTTCAGAGCTCATTGCTCTCTCTGTTTTTGCAGACCGTACACAAAAGCAAAGCTGCCAGGGTGCTGAAGAACTTCAGCCAACACATCCCACCCTTCTGAGAAGTCGTTGTTTAACAGCTTCTCCCTTTGTGATTAAGAATTATTTACCCTTTTTGGGCCCCTCCCTCTTAATGCTCTAGCTCCTTAGTTTTCTTAAAAGCCTTTAGTGAGGCATTTTGAGAGAACCTGTTTGGAAATCCGAAGGCTTGACAGATGAATCACCATTCTTCACAAGCTTCTTGACCCCTTCACAGAGCTCCCAAGAGGTTCCCTCTGAAGAAGTCACGTTCCTTCTTCCCAGACAGACCTTCATATTGTTGTCTACTCATTTTAGCTTTTGGTACATTTTATGTTGCTTGGTATGATCATCAGGCTTACAGAGTTAGAGCTGTTTGAATCCCCATGGAGTCCTTATTTTTAGGGATTGCCACCTTTAGACTCCAGGCATCAAGGAAGTTTTTAAAAAGAGCTTAATAATTAATCTCATTCATTCTTGAGTTCTAAAACTCTTGGGTGAATGTTTTTGAATATTTTAACAAGTTAGGGGGATTTGTCTGTTTTAACCATAGCCTCTTAGACAGTTACTTTGTTGATTACTTCTAATTAGCTGTATTTATTATTGAGACTACAGTATGTCTGTTATTAATTGGCAAGTACTCCTCCTTTGCAGCAGTAGAGCAGTAGGGGTGGAGGTATTTTGTTACTAGATTGTTGCTGCTCTATTTGGACACATTCTAATATCAACTCCTTTGGTGTATTCTGTGGAAGATGGAGATGCTGGGGTTCTACTGAGAACTAGATTAAAAATTTATATATGGATTGATCCTATTTTTTCTGTATATATGTGTATAGATTTGGGTCTTGCCTCTGAATCACTAGTCATGTTATCAGTAATTCAGTTACAAACCAGAACTTTGTGGACCTTTCCTTACTCATGCTGCCTGGGCAATGACTAATCACTGCTTTTTGATGGTATTTTTAAATTGGAAGATCACATTAGGCTTCTGTGGCTGCTCCCTATTACATGCTTGTGAATACCAGTTTAACCATAGGGGAAATGTTGGAGACAGTAGATTATTTTCAGAATGATGGACCCATTAGCTAGAACAATAAGCAATCTCATACCCATGGAATAGCTGCAGGATAGGCTCATTCATCAACTTGATAAATGTATTTACTTTCTAGTTACTGTAAGTCACCAAGTAGAAGAAAATTTTCTTTCCCTTTTCTGAATAAAGCAGCTCTCAAATGTGTATGCTTTGACACAAACTGTTTGTTTTAGTAAGTCAGTCATCTTACCACACAATGTGACGTTATAGGTGTAATCTCTGTGATCCAGATGGGTTTACCATAATGATCCTTGTATCGGAAAGATCTGGTATTTCAGGCTTCTCTGTCTAGCCTCAAAATTCAGTGGAGTTTAAATTACAGATTAACATTCTTCTACTAAAGATTTCATAGAATCATAGAATGGTTTGGGTTGGAAGGGACTTTAAAGATCATCTTGCTCCAGGCCCCTGCCCTGGGCAGGGGCACCTCCCATTAGACCAGGTTGCTCAAAACCCCATCCAGCCTGGCCTTGGACACGTCCAGGGATGTGACATTCACAAATTCTCTGGGCAACCCATGCCAAGGCCTCACCACCCTCACAGTAAAGAATTTCTTCTATCTAATCTAAACCTACCTCCTTCAGCTTGAAGCCATCCCTCCTTGTCCTGTCACTACCTGCTCTTGTAAAAAGTTCCTCTCCATCCTTCTTGTGGACTCCATTCAGGTACTGGAAGGCCTCAACCAGGTCACCCAAAGCCTTCTCTTGTCCAGGCTGAGCAATCCCAATTGTCTCAGCCTTTCCTCACAGGAGAGGTGCTCCATGCCTCTGATCATCTTGGTGGCCTCCTCTAGACTTGCTCCAACAGGTCCATGTCCTTCCTGTGATGGGGCCCCAGAGCTGGGTGCAGCTCTGCAGGTGGGGTCTCACCTGAGCAGGGCAGAGGGGCAGAATCCCCTCCCATCCCTGCTGCCCACGGTGCTTTGGATGATCCCAGGAGAGGGTGGTTTCTGGGCTGTGAGTGCCTGTGGCTGGGTCATGTGCAGCCTCTCACCCACCAGCACCCCCAAGTCCTCCTCAGGGCTGCTCTGGATCTGTTCATCCCCAGCCTGTGTTGACACTGGGAGCTGCCCTGACCCAGGTGCAGCCCCTTGCACGTGGTCTTGTTACAGCTCATGAGCTTCCCATGGGCCACTTCTTGAGCTTGTCCAGGTCCCTCTGGATGGCATCCCATCCTTCAGGTGTGTGAACTGCACCACCCAGCTTGGTGTTACCTGCAAATGTGCTGAGAGTGCACTTGATTCCTTCATCTCTGTCATTAATGAAGATATTAAGTAATTCTGGTCCCAGTTCAGACCCCTGAGGGACACCACTTGTCACTGATGTCTGTCGGGATTTGAGCCGTTGACCACTGCCCTCTGGATCTGACCATCCAGTCAATTTCTTATCCATCCAACAGTCTATTCATTGAATCCATCTCTCTCCAACTCACATAGAAGGATGTTCTGGGGGACTGTGCCAAAGGCTTTACAGAAGTACAGGTAAATGACGTCCCGTAGCCTTTCCCTTGTCCACTGATGGAGTCACTCTTGTCACAGAAAGCCATCACTGGGTATTGACAGGTCTCTACTACTTTGGTTTTTAAGTCATAGCTAATGTTATGCCTTTCTCTGTTATTTGCTTGTAAGTATCTCAAAAATACAAAACACAACAGCACGAGAGTCTTGGGCAGCAGAGCTAATGAGATGCAAATACGAGAAAAGCACTAGCAAAGATGTAGTATCTGATCTGCTAAAGGAACAATGTGATAAATAAGGGCTGTCATGTAGCAAAACAAACTGTTAATGGGGGAAGGCCATGTAAGAATAGAACAGAATATGATAAAACTATGACAAAGCACCATTTGGTGTTTTGGGGTAAAAAAGGACATAAGTTAACATCAAAACCAAGCATTAAATCTGTATCTAGTATTCTGGGTTTTCAACTGGAAGCAAACTATGCAGATTAAAAAAAAAAGTTCATTTTAACATAAAATTCTGCCTGCTCTTTCAAAGAAGAAAGAAAATTACAAAGAGGGAATATGATAGGTTTTTTGTATGTTTTGTAAGTATTTGTCTTTCTGTTCTTTCCGGAGCTGAGGAGTCCATGTAAACCTGCTACTGTTTTACGAAGTTTGGCAACCTGTTTGGTATTGTCATACAACTCTGGTGTTTTCATGTTTTAATCTTAAATACCTGGTTCTGTTGCACGTTTGTTTATCTGTATACTGACCTCAGAACAGTTCTGATATAAAAAAAGGGATTATTAAGCATAGTTTCTCGCTTTTCCACTTCAGGTCTATTAAAATGTCTAGCTTAAGTTTTACAATTTTTTTTTTGCATTTTCCTTGATCTGTTTGAATGTATTCTTGATGAAGCTTTTTGCAGTCCACCTGAGAACTGGCAAAAGGAGCTGTAAATGGTAGTGAGAGATTTCTTACCTTCACCCTTCGTGCAAGCTCTAGCTGTGTCCATTGGTTGTTGGATGCTGGCACTGTTTGCGCTTACTTGTGGGGCCTAAAAAATAGAATATTTTGCCATATGCTTTTGCAGTGTAAGGAGGAGGAATGAGGCATCCTTGGAAAAGTGTGTTTTGCTATTTGTTAATCTATATTGGAATTCTAGAATAAGAGGAATAATTTATTCTTTAGCTTGATATTCAAATTTTCTCATTTCTTAGTCTTGCAATTCTTTAATCCTAAATTGTATATATTGTACAATATTTATATATTACAATAGTCTATATTGTAATATATTAAAAATTTTATTTCCTCAGCATATTAGAACAACTCTGTAAAAAGTTGAACACCTGTTTCAGACAGTTGGTTTCTAATTTTGATTTTTTTGGCCTGTACTTTATTTTGTTCACTCCTTAGCAACATGTGATATGTGCACATTTTCAGTACAGCAACTTTCAGATAAGTCATTCCACCTTTATAAATGCATGGAAAAGAGCCATTTGTATTTTGGGGATGGCTAACATTTGCTAAAAAATCGAAACCAAATTCACACAGAGTAGCTTTCTAGCTTGTCTTAGTTTCTATCTTTTGACTCTACAAGTGCTCCTTTATCACAACTAGATTAATTGATATTGAAATGCAAATTAACTTGATTAAATGTCTTAAATTCATGCTTTTCTATAGTATTCCCATCACAGTAAGACTTAAGGAAATTGTATATATTTTTACATGAAAATATTTCCTTTTTCATAAAAATTAATGGACAGCTATGCAAGTTGACGTAAACAAAAATATGTCTGTTTAGTGTTTTGTACTGATTAGTTTTTTAACTCGCTATTCAGGTGGAAGAAAAATTCTCATCAGCAAAAAGCAAATAGTAGTTGATTGGGAACCAAACATCAGCCTTTTAACTGCAAAACTTCCCTTAAGCAATTGTTGATCTGGCTGTTGATTGAAGTTCTTTGTTTCCCTTTTAGTATTCTGTTTCTTGCCTTTGTGCAACTAGCCAAATTCTGATTCAGTATAAATGAATTTTTTCAGTCCTTCCTCCTCTTCTTTTTAACAATGCAAGTATCAAATTAGAAGTGGCAGTGTTTTACCTTGTCTATTGAACACTGATTTTGTGCAGTATCCAATAACACAACTGCTGTTACGAAGCTTTACTATGCAAATAGAAAGTGTCACTGTTTTATACCAGCTTCCCTTTTATTAGGTCCAAATAACAATTAAAGCAACAGTGAACCATATTAGCTTTCAGTGTAGGGATTCCTGAAATAACAGGTGAAACAGTTTTAAAAGATAATTTTTGAGTGGATTTGGTGTGATACATGAGGCTTTAGTCAGCCCTCATGTAGTGAGCTAGTCAAACAATACTTGTGCCAATTAACTATTGTAATATGAAATGTAATTGTATTCAATTAATAGCATTCATGAAGAAACTGTCCCCTGAAACAGAGGTTTAATTAAATGTAAGAGGCTAGAAATACATTCCAGTAGAAAAAAGCTTGGATAAAATAAAGGTGGCTTTCAGTTTGGTTTTTTCTTAGAATAGTTACAAAAAGTGGCCAACAGCTTTAAGTAAATGGTTCATTGGTTCAGTCTGCCAGTATTCCATGAAAAGAGGCAGCCATATCACCCCATGTCACTTTGCTCTGTGTTCTCAAATCTTTATTTTGTAATTTTATCAGAAGTGCTGGAGAGTTATGTTTTGATGAGCATGGAGAGTGGTTTTATCCAGTGCTAGAATGTAATTTTTAAAACAGCACTGTAGATGTTTAAGACCTACAAATGAAAGAAACTTTTGCCACCTTATCCAGTTTAAGAAGTCCTATGAATCCCAATCCAACACATTATTGCAGATGAGCATGACGTGGTGAAGCTCAGGGCACCTCTTGGCTGATGTGGGAAGGAAGGGTTAGCAGCTCTCAGCTGTAGAATGCGCAGATTTTCTCCTGTAATTGTGCTTATGAATGTGTGTGCTGAGCCATCATCAGCTGATAATAGGAATCTTGAGATGTGAAAAACAGGTCAATTCACCTCAGGATCTACCAGCACCTTAGAAAAGCAGAGAGGATATTCAGGCAGATGTTAATAAGAAGAAAATTTTAGTTGCCCTGAGTCTCTGTGTATTGAGAGGGAAAACAGTGAGTATGTCAGGAGTCTTTTTTATTTGTTGGTTGTGGTTTTTTGTTTTGTTTTGCTGGGGTTTTTTTAAAAGCTAGTTAGTATAACACTTAGATAGTATAAAACAGAGTTACCATTGTTGGATTCCCACTTCTTGGTACTAAATAAACACAGAACTTCTTATCTGAAGAGTTACAGCCTGAATATGAACCAGAAAGAAACACTTAATCATAAATACTGTTTCCAGTATAATAATTCAATCTATATGGATACACATGAATGAGAAAAATGTTTTCATGTTGTAATTGCCTGAACTACACATAGTTGATTACAACAAACTAATGTTTGTGAGCGTGGTTTGTGTCAGGCGTGTTCAAGCAGTCTGCATTGCCAAATGATGACTGACTGGATGGATACCTAATCATCTAATCCTGAAATCAGCAGGTTGTTCAGCATGGTCAGGTTTGTGCCCCAGGAGGAAAATGGAGAAGTGGAAAATGAAGGCATTTATAAAGCGGTTTAGAGTGGCCAAAGTGTTAAGACAAGGCTTACAAACAGGTGGGATGGTGGAACTAGTGAGAAGCTGTGCTGATAGGAACTGGTATGGGGTGAGAGAAGATTGAAATGAAAGGCAAAAATGTATGTAAATGAAAGGCAAAAAAAAAGAGATGAGGTGAGGCTTCTCATCTGTTCAGAAGACATCTGTGGAGATGAAAATAAAGACAGCATTGAGATAGTTGATAATATCAGCTGGTTGTGGGCTATAATGCTCATGATGCTCACTGGGGTTGCTTACCATTAAGGTCCTTTATTAGGGTAGTGGTTGGTTCGAGTTGTGTTTTAGCCTAGAGCATCTAACTCCCCAAAAATGTGTCAGAACTTCTGAGTTCTTAGGAAAAATGTAAGCCCTTTGGGCTCTGTGTAAGAGCTTAAAACCTTAAATTCTTTAAAACAAAACAAAAAAGTAGAAAACTAGAGCCTAAGAAAATTGAATTTAAGTTCTTAAATACTGGTAACAGATATTTTGATTGGACTTCAGATATATCAGGCAGAGCTTCACAGAAGGCACTGAAGGACAGCAAACCTGACATCTATCAGAAAAAATATTACTACCCAAATCAGCTGGCAGGATTGTGACACTGGAAAAATCTGGAAATGGTGGAGAGGTGAGACAGCATAAAAGAAGATGCTGAGTTTGCTACTTGTTCTTGTTTCCTGATTCTGCTGTTCAAAGATTAGTTTATTCTGAACAAAAGAGCGATGTGCTTCACTCTCAAGAGAGAAGCAATGATGTATGTGCTATAAGACAATGAGTTAACAAAATTCCATGATGAGTGTGACAGTGGTTTAAGAAGTTTGTTGGCAAGAGGTTTGTTGAAGGTACACTTCAGTATTTAGTGCATAGAAACAGGGTCAGACAAAGCTGCCAGGGAGACCCTTTCATTGAGTGATGAGGTTCAGAGAAGACCTCTCAGAGAGGAGTGTGGCTGCAGCTGGATCCAGACTTAGTCCCAGACATGATCAATGGTTTATGTCTAAAGGATTATTTATACATGTGCAGTCAATCTTTTTATCAATTAGCTAATATTTCAACATTTTGGCACACTTATTCCCAATTCGCTTACTCAGTGTCTGATGCGATAAGCATTTGCTCAGCCTTGAGGAGTACTCAGGAGAGGCATCCCTACTCAAGGGTGTCCCACAGAAGAGTTGAACAGGCCCTGGAATGTCCACTATTTTTGGGCTAAGATGAGTGATTTATAGTCTCACTTGCATACCTGTTGTACTTTGGTTGGTGCATGCTCAAGTAGCCCTCAGCTGCTGAGCAAGATTTATGGCACTTGGCTACTGTGGTGTTACCTGTCTCCCCAGAGCCCAACTTAGGTACAGACATCCAGACTGCCATTTCTGGCTTTTGCTTAAAAAGAAAGAAGGGGACGAGCACACCATCACACCTGTCTAATCATGGTGTGAAATTGTATGCTAATTGTTTTTTTAATATCATTTAGCTGCTGTAAAACAGATAGTAAAACCACATTTTAGTAGCATGACCATATTGTAAGATTGGATGGGTAAAGGTGATGAGTTATAAAAGAGTAAGCCTTTGTTTAAATGCATATATCTCTTCATAATGAGCAGAATTAGCAAGGGAAATTACATAAAACGAATGAAAGTTAAATAGATTTTTGTTCAAGTCTGATAAAATTATTTTCTGGTTGTGAAGTCTCTGCTTTCAACTAAAGCATGGTGCACTTGGGATTTATTTTCAAATTGGCAGTCAGAAATGAGAAACATGAAGGAGTACATTTTCCGAGTGATTAGTGGGAGGTATGCAAACAAATCCTATTATTTCTTAGTGAGATTAAAGCACATACCTTCCATACACTGCTTTGAAGAATTCCCCTTAAGCATTCCTCCAGACTTGTAGCTGAAAAAATAGCTGTAGTAGTAAATTTGGTAGAAGAAAAGAGTTTGGAACATAACTGGTTTGCATGTGCCTAAAAAGCAAAAGAACATAAAAAAAATCTGCTCATAATTGTGGAGAAGTAAGGTAAAATAATCCTGGCCTGTATAACTACCTCTCTTTTAACTGGAGATGTTTTTTAGGTTTCTCTTTGCATTGTCCAAAGATTTCCGTTAAATGAACATGTGAGTTCAGCAGACTTGAATGAATCTTCTGCACCGCCTAGAGCCAATGCAGCTTTGATATCTCTGCTCAAGATTACGTATCTTCTTGTCTCATATTTTTTTTTCAGCTTGTGGAATTTCCAGTAGCTGAGCAGTAAATTGTTACTCAAACAAGAAATTGGTCTGCACAAGATAGTTTAATAGTGCTTATGAAACTATTTTTAATCCTCTAATCCTAGGTTATGTTGATAATATGATGTAAGATCCAAAATGATGGTTATTTAGAGGCTTTTCATTAGTCCAGGGATGCCAGAGACAAGTTGTGTACTGTTCATTTAAATTATTCATATCCTTTCACTTAGTAGCTAGTGGATTTCCACTAACGAAGTGTCAGTGATTTGCCATAAGACTGCTCCTTCCTGGATATCTGTTGTCTCAAAGCACAAAATCTGAGGTACATATATGGCCCTTTCAGGGACTGAGCAAACTTAGGGGCAGGGGCAGCTGTATTATCTTCAGCTCCATCACTGACGTGTCAGCTTTCTGCTTTCTAACAAACATTTCCTTCCAGTGGGGAGGAAATGTAGATCAAACTTGTCACAATATCCAGAAGTTTTTGAAGCGTATCAATTAGTGTGCCTTGGCCTGAAACCCAAGATGACTTTATGAACTTTCAGTTTTGTTGTCTTCATTTTAAGGTTATACCTCACTTAGCAGCATGGGCATGCTGTTCCCTCTATCTCCAATGAAAATGTAAGATTCTCAGTTCTTTCCTGAATATTTTAACTGTATGGCATGAATTAAATTGAAGGGTGTTGTAAGATGTGTGCCCACTGACTTTGCTCAATTGCCTGTCCTTTTGGGAAGAAAACAGAATAGGTTTGTATTGTTTTCTGAAGAGCAAAAAATGCAACTGCCAGTTTATTCTTACTTCTGTATAACCCATGACAAGCCATGACTTATCACAATGCTCTGTTTTTGCCTTTGCTCACTTCAGCAGTTCATTTTGTTTCCATATGTTTTTTCAGTTCTCAGGATGGCTTACGTGATTCCCCCCTCAGCTCCATCTCCAGCAGTGACTATGAGAGTGTTTCTGTCACTACATGTAGTCTCTCCAGCATATACGCTCTGAGGTAATAACATCACTTCGCAGTCAGATTTGACGAATGGTATTGAGTTATGCTTGATTAAAAATTTTCATTGAATTAATCAAGTGACAGCAACACTTCTGAGTATTCTTCCTTTTGAACAACAGTTGCTTTTTGATTGTTGTTTTTTGTTTTTTGTTTTAACCTGCCATCTTTCTTCAGTGCTGTGACAAACGTGAGGCAACTATTTCTGGAAAAGATTTTAATGCATACAGGAATCGCTTACATATGTCCATGACCTCACTTTTATTTATCTATATAGCAGTTCTTAGGAGACACTTCAGGCTGTAGCTCGACAAGTTACAAATGTTTTTCTTAGCTAGCGCTTAGCTTTCTAGAAAACATGTTTTTTCCATTTTGTTTTTGCCTTGTAAAATAAAGGAACATTCCAGTTAACAACAGTTTAACTTACACCCTGTTGCTGGCCAGCATTGGTAAGAATACAGTGAAGAACTGCTTCTGACTTCACAGAATATTCTGAGTTGGACGGGCCCCACAGAAGTTGTGGAATTCAGTTTGTAAGTGAATGGCCCATACAGGGATTGAAACCATGACCTTGGTGTTATTAGCAATACTATTTTATATTCTCATCTTCTGAAACTGCATGGGAATTTTAACCTTAGTTTTATTCAAAACACTTAATGAAAGTGATGGAGAAATTAAGGTTAGGGCAGAAAAA
The DNA here is from genome assembly GCA_013389985.1 of Dryoscopus gambensis. Classification (NCBI taxonomy): domain Eukaryota; kingdom Metazoa; phylum Chordata; class Aves; order Passeriformes; family Malaconotidae; genus Dryoscopus; species Dryoscopus gambensis. The sequence continues at coordinate 8,944 of WEIT01007099.1, read as the reverse complement.
TGTAACTAAAACATAAAAAGGAGATCTTTGCATTTTTCATTGTTTGCATAACATACATGGATGAGATGTATTGCGTACACAGAATGCAATAACACTTTTGTTTTGGTACAGACAGATTGAAATATCACTGCTTCAGCTGATGTAGATCATCCTCCACTGCTTCTTGTCCTTTTTTTTCATCTGTTTTTCTCTCCCCAGAACTTCATTTGAACTTCAGGATTTTCAACTTTCATCTAGGTTTGGGGATAAAAAGAGGAGCTAAAATGGCTTTTCCAATAGTGATAGATGCAATACTACAAATTACAGTTGGAGGTTTTTTAGGATGTACTTGTTTTCAAGTTCAATTTTTTAGAGTTTCGTATTTTTAAAATAAGGGCAGAAAGATGCAAAACCCCCTGTTTTCCATTGTTTTAATTTTGAAATACATTTCCTTTTGGCTGTTCTTCAAACAAAACCCAATTTACCTGCATGCAGCAGTTGCCCTGTTCCAAATACTGTATACATTGAAGACTGTTTCACACGGGGCTGTCTGAATGGATGGTAGATGTAGCCTCAGTTTCTCTTAAGGGATAACTGGAGCAGTAAGAATAGGTCTTGATTAGATGCACCACCTCTTTTGAAGGCCTCACTGTACTGCCTTTGTATGTTAGTGTTGCAGTTGCTACTGTATTGATGCTTAGGTGAATGAAAGTTTCATTTATAAGGCAGTATTTCTACATGTGCTTTTGTGCACTTGTCCACTGAAATTTAGCATTGCATCATCCCTAGGTGGCTTGCTGAAACCTAAGTTGGCTCTTTTTCTGCATCTGATGGATATTACTAGAGATGTAGCTATTGTAGTTTGTGGTCCAGTAAAACAAACTAGCGAAGTGCCTGCTTGACTATAATGACAGCAGTTTCCCCTTTTGAAAGATTTAGTTGAAATACAGTTTAAACTTCTTTTAACGACTTATTTTAATGAAATAAAAGGAAAAGAAAAGCTCAGAAGGCTAACTGCTGTTGTGGTGCGGTTTTATTGTTTTCCCCAATGTTATTAAGATGGTTTAACCCCCTCCCCCTCTCTCCCCCTCGGGTGGTGAATCCCAAGTCCCTAGTCCTTCCCTTAACTTCCTTTCAAGGCTTTTCCCCTCCCTTGCCTCCCTATCCATCACCCGGGACCCCTCCCTTTATTCCAGTGCCTTCCCTGCCTATCACCCAAACCCCTCCTGCAGCCCATGTCCGTCTCCCTTGAACCCTTCCCCTATCTCCAGAAAGTTCTCTATTCCCTGTTATGTCATTAGTTCTCCCTGATGTCAGTTATTATCAGTTACTACCATTGGTTACATATATGTATGTTCCCTCCCCAAACCCCGCCTTATGTTACCCCTCATTGGTTGTACTCTTTCCCCGCCTTATGTATCCGCCCCCCTATTTAAGTGGCTGTAAGCTTTCATTTGTGGCTCAGTTGGACCAAGCCGTGAGGAATAAAGAACTCTTTGGACTAATTGGTCTGGCTGGCCCCTCCCTCGCCTCTTTACCCTGGAACCTCGTCCTGAGCACCCCTTATCCTATCGCGTCCCACGCGCGGAGCTAGCCGGGGACGAGAGCAAGGATTAGCGTGGGCCGCAACAGCCTGCTTCACGGTAGTATGTTCCTAGATCTTTGTGCATAGAAATGTAATATTCAGTGCATCTATTTGTATAATTTTTTAGAATATGTTATTTTTAAGGAGTTCCCCTGTTTTCTCTTTAGAGAGTTTTATTTGGCCATTAAACAGCTTCTCTAGAGCTGCATTATTTGTTCAGTACAACAAACATGTTCCTAGCAAAAACAATCTCCAAAATGTTCTTCTCTGAAATAACTAAGTTTTCCATGATGTCGTAGGCATATCCAAAATCATACCTAATTTGGGGATTTGTTTCTTTTTCTTCTGAAATATGCCATTTTAACGTACTTAATTTCTTGTTGTTTTCACTTAACAACAGTTAAAAATTAAGTGTAACATTTGTAGTTTTATCTGAAAAATAATTGGCTAAACATAGAATTCTTGAAATACATTTACGTGGCCTTTCAGCCTTGTGTGAAACAAACAATTCCTTTGTGCTATTAAATAATTAGTACTGAGAGTGACAGTCATGTTGTCAGATTGCAGCATGTTTTGGGAATAACTTCAGAAAATTTAGCTCTGATAGCAAAACCAGTTTTAGCTGCAGTAGCAGTGTTGAACTAATAGTGTATTAAATAGCATAGATGGAATTGATTTGAAACAATGAAGTATTGTATATATGGAATTCTGTATGTGTGTACATTTATTGTTTTCCAAATGGACAACCAGGGAGAAAATTCCCACTATCTGGATCCCATAGCGCCGTTCAACCTGTGGATCATTGTTTGCCATTTCGGTTTTTATTGAGAGGAAAAAGCTCTTAGGACTGTAAGGAGCCATTTGGGACCAATTTAAGAGGCTGCTTCAAGTCAGCCTGTGATTTACCACCTTAGACTTTTTCCTCATCAACCAACGCTGTGTAATTTTTTTGAACTATACTCATCCCACCTAATTTTAGCCACCAAACTCACACACCTAAATTTGGAGTTCCTGAACGTTCCCTATTTAGTCAATAGGGAGAAGTGGAAACCTCGGTTAAGTGTGTAATTTGTTGAAATGCATCTGGGCTTAAGATTTTCAGTCTTAAAGGAGAACTGTGGTTGCATACTTTGATTACCAGCAGTTCACACAGTAATTTAAAAAAAAAATTGCTCAAGGTTCCTAGACCACAAATTGAGGGAAAAATAAAAGTGCAGAGGGTTCTCAAATGGTTTTGATAAAGAGAGTTTGATGTTTTCATTGGCACCTGATCTGTGTAGAAGGTGTCTCTTTCTAGTCTCAGAGGTCTAGTGGTCAAGAAGTTAAATGTTCAGCCCAGTTCAGAAGATAATTTTTTGCAAAATGTTCATTAAGCAGCATCCAGACTTGAGATGCCCATACCAGTAGTCAGCTTTTGCAGCAAAGAATAAATGTGTTCTATGTATTTTAGAAAGCTTCCAAGAAACTGCATTTTTATGCAGACTTTGAGGGCTATGCAGAAGTCTTTTGTACATGAGCGAAACTGTGAAATAACACTGCTGACTGGAGTGAAAATTGCCCTACAGCAGGGAAGTAGCAATTGGCCCACTGATTATAGTAGCTCCATGAAAAGCATCCATCCAGTTTTTCCTTTTTAATGGTTTCTTTCCATAAATGTTATTTTTAGAACCATTTTTAATGTAACTATAACTTACTAAATTGTAAACAGGCAGCTAATAAAATACACTGCTGAAATCCTACCCACTTAAGTGTTAGAAGTAGTAAAATCAGTAGTTTTTAAAAATAAACTGCAGAAGTTTGTCAGCTTTCAACATGTGTTTGAATTACTGGACAAGACCCTGACATAGCCATAATTTGAGTGGAAACCTAAGTGAAGCCTCTTCATCTGCTAACAGATTGAGAGGCCTTGATACGCTTAAGGATTGGACCTAAGTTCTTTGAAAGACTGAAACTAGAAAATACAAGAAAAATGTTGCTTTGGGAATGATGAGGAAAAATAAGTGAGATGACAGAAGAACAAGGTAGTTACAATTATTTGATTTCAAGTCTCATTGGAGTTTTTGGTGCAAGAGTGCCAGGGAGGAAGAAATACTGATGAATCTATATTGGAGTGTTTGCCTGCCTAGAGTAAACTTTACATGATAAACTCTACTTCTTCATTTAAGTTTATAAAGAGCCAATAATGTAAATAATAACTCTTAAAACTAACCTTAATGTTACACTGGATGCTTTCCCTAGTCAGCAGGTATTTTATTTTTTTTCAGATATGTCATTGCAGCTTAAATACTGGTGGGTTTTGGTATATTTTTCTACTGTTCTAGAAATTTAAAAAATCGGTGGTGAAGTTTTAGCTCATTGTTTACAGTCTGTAAAAGGCAGTATCTGCAATGAATTGTGACTCAAGTTTATGCCAAAACATCAAGACTCTGCCAGCAATTAGATATTTATCTGGATATTTCAGTTAGAATATCTGTATTTTTGTATATGTGGGCAGACATTGATCATTCTTAGTGTAAAATATTTCTTTGTTATATCAAGATGAAACCTCCCCTGGTACAACTTGTCCTCTCCATGTGGAGAGTAAGCCTCCATCCTCTTTACAGCCACTCTTTATGTACTATGATGAGATCCCCTGCAGCCTTCTCTTGTCCAGGGAATAAAATACTGAATTCTTTCAGTCTCTTTCTAGGACAGGTACTCCATCATCTTCATGGCCCTCCTTTGGATGCTCTTCAGTCTGTCTGTTCCTTTTCTTGAACTGTGGAGACCACAACTGGGCACAGGAGTACTCCAGGTGTGGCCTGACAAGCTCTTGGTAGTTTGGGATGGTCACATCTCACATCCCTGCAAGTGGTGCCCCTGTGGGTGCATCCCAGCCTCTGATTTGCCTTCATTGCTGCAGCAGCTTCACTGCTGACTCCTGTTCAGCTTGTTGGGCACCAGGGGCCCCAGGTCCCCCTCAGCAAAGGATCCCAGTCTGTGCCAGGCTCTTTGGTGCCATCACTGCTGCAGGCAGGACCTTGCACTTGCCTGTGCCAGGCTCTTCTTGCCAGCTCTCTCTTCCAGCCTGTCCTGGTCTGTGAGATTGCTCTCCCTCCTGACACTTCCCCCTCACCACCCAGTGTGGTGTCGTCAGCAAACCTGGTGATGGTGCTCACAGTCGTGTCATCCAGATTATTTGTGGTGATGTTGAAAAGTGTGAGGCCCAGTGTCCGTCCATGGGGATTCCCACTTGTGGCAGGCTGCCAGCCTGAGTACAGATCGTTGATCAGCACTCTGAGTGTGAGCTCTGTCTGAGCCGGTTTCTTGCCAATCTCACAAACCAAGCAAAATTCATGTGGGTGGGCAGTTTCTTACAGAAGCAGATTTTATACTGTGCTTTCTCATCAGTAGAACTCAGTGCCTCAAAAAGGATTGAAGAAGGAAAAAGAACATGGTTATTCTCCAGGACTGTGAATTATAGTACAAGAATTCAGTTGTTTGATCTCATGGTCCAGAGTTTAAGCTGTCAAAGCTACAGCACAAATTACATGCCTGCAGGTTTTAACAGAGATCACAGCTACACTAGAGATCTTGTAGATCATAATGTGGAGGACAACAAACACATTAACAATGCATTTTAACTGATGTGTCAGTCTACCTGATCAGCTCTGTCTCCAGTTCTTCTGTCGTGCACTTTACCTTTGTTAACCTGGTCAGGTTACACTGAAGCTATGCAAAATGATTCATTCTGCATTAATGTTTCGTACTGTCATTTTTGGTTTGATCAGTGCATTACTGTAGATTTTCTTTCTCCTTTTTTTCTGTAGAGCTCTTCTTTATGGAGACACTGCTCACAACCAGGAAAAGGCTGTTAGTAATGGCTTTATATGTACTGTACTGGAGTCCTGGAAATAGAGCTTGGTGAGCAGAGTTGTGGAAAGGGAAAGGGGTTTTTACCTTGAGCGAGTCTGAATGACTTCCAGTATAGATGCTATTCCTGCCTAATGATTTTGAACTGCGAACTGTGTGTGTGTCTCTTAGGCACTGAGAGTCTGTGCAGTTTTGCACAGCTCTGTCACTCAAGCAGTGTGAGGGCTGTATTAATACAGTCATAAATAGGTTTTTGCTGTATACAGTCTTTTTGTTTTGCTGCTAAATCCCTTGCTCCAACAACCAGCTGAGCAGTAAAAAAAGTCAGTGTTGATGAGGTCTGTCAGCTTTTGCTTCTGATTTTAGTCAGCGAGACATATGTGACTGAAGCAGATGTCTCTGGGTTTTCACAGCCAGGATTCTTCTTGATGTGTTTCATGCCTATCTTGTTCTTCACCCTGCAAGACAAAAAAAAAAAATAAAATTAAATCTACAAATGCTGCAGCATTTTCTAAGCTACAGTGTTCCTTTCTAGGATAGTCTACAAGGTATTTTGTATTTTATGCATATCTTTGTCTTTAGTAACAAGTAACTGGATGCAGATTTTAATTTTCCAAGGAATAATCCAGGCAGCTAGTGTTAACAAGTGCTTGATACAGTGGGAAGGTGAAAATTCAGTTGTTGGAAGTTTTTTGGTCTTTCCCTATTAAAATGATAAACTTCGTATTTTAGAGGTGTTAAAATGTTCGATGTGGTTGAAATAAATATAGAATATATTGCTCTCTGTGTAAATAAAGTAAAATAGGGCAGTATTTTAGGCTGACTAGCATCAGTGGCAGAGGCAGTAAGGCTGTTCTGGCAAAATTGGTAGACACCTCACAATTTGCCATTTGGGGGCCGTATTCCAAGTGGCATATCAAACATTCTGTATGGCTGGGGACTGACACAAAGTGATCATAATGGGTTTGTGTTCTTGTTTCTACATAGCTCAGTTGCAATTTTCATTTTTAGCAACTTGGCCACAATTATAATCATTTTCATTTTAGTGATGTGTAAAAAATCTGTTGTTGCATGTCACTTGGTGTTGCCTGTGATCGTAATAGAACAAAATTACTAGCTTTCAGAAATTAGGTTTTATTTTACAGATTAGGGTTTTTTTCCCTCAGTAAAACCCTTAGAATAGCATGTTTGGGAGTTTTCAGATTACGTGTAATTAAAGTCACTGTAGTAACTGCAGTTGTTGCAGTCCTAAAGATACACTGTAAAACCATAATTAGATTGGAGGAAAAAAAGAGAGGACTTCCTTATACTTACAGCGGCATTGAAGGTGAAAAATAAAGAGAAAGCTATCTTTTCTAATTAATATTGTAAGGTTCCACCTAACACTTTAATTAGATTTTCTCAGCTTTCACTCCCACGTCTGGATACTGAATTTCTGTGGGATTCTCCTAGACCCTAGGATTCATTAATGCTTCTGCTGCTTGTTGTGTATTATTTTTTGAGGGAATCGATGGAAGCGATACGAAAATGTTGTGCTAATAAGTTTCCCTATCTCTCAGAGTTCCTCATACTGATAAGTGTTTTTGAGGCTACTTCTCCGTCTCCATTTCTGCTACACACAGGAGTTGCAAGTCAAGAGTGGATCAGCAGGAACTGGATGCTAAATTAATTCACTTGTTGCAATGCCGTGCAGAACTGTGGCTTGCCCGTGGCAGAGGACATTGCTGATGAGCTGTATGAAATTACTCTTTCCCCTGAAATATTTGTATCAGGTATCCAAGTTCTGCCCGTCCTTTGTCAAGTTCTGGATAAAGTGTAAAAGCTGGGACTGATGTATCTCTGTCCCTGTCCTGGATACCAGAGCTGGGTTTACGTAGCATTCTATACTGTTTGTAGTTTTCATTTTCAGTTTTTCCAGTCCAGTATATATTTTTGAAGTTTAAATATTTCTGTTCTCTAATCTCATTTTATTTATCCTTTTGCAGTGTTGAGTGAATGTTTGAGAGCTTTAAATGCAAGTTTATAAGGATTATAAGGAAGTGGTGGAAAAAATGTCATAATGGAATTGAAAAAAAGCATAGTAGAACCCAAGCAATATTCTAACTTCTTGTTTTTTCCATTCTATTTTCTCTTGAATTTTACAATAACTTTATCTTGCAGCTTTTATCCCTTTTTGGTTTAAACTTTAGGAAAAGCAGCAAATGTGGTACCTTGCAAGTATCTGGCATTAAATTTGATGGTTAGAAAGCAGCACTGTTGATTACTAATGCTCTTTAGTTATTTGTTTATATGCACACCTAAAGAAGTTTTATCTATAACGACCAAAAAGCTATTTGGGAGAGAGCACTGTTCAAGTTGATAAATTCTGCACTGGCAATGTTGTTTATTTTAATTTCCGTTTGAAATACTGTATCTTTGCATTCATCTGAAATCCCAGTCCAGCGCGTTAATGAGTTTGAGTAAGTCGTAAGTTCTCCTAGGCTGAGTTTCTTAGAGTGGATCTGTTTTGCAAGATGCTGCTTTAACAGCTGTGTTTTTTGCAAAGTCCAAGTGAAAATGCTCCACAGTTTGAGGTCTGAACAGCTGAGGAAAGATTCAAGATGTCCTTCCGGCAGAGTGGACAGCTGCAGAAGCTGCCAGGGTCTGGAGCAGAAGTTGTTGCTGTTGATTTCAATAGAGTT
>WEIT01007098.1:12491-28523 GCA_013389985.1 Dryoscopus gambensis | reverse complement strand
GCGCTCCTCGGCTGAGCCCGGGGATGTGCCGGCGCCCTGAGGAATTATTTTGGAACTAGCACGGAGCGGTGGGAGGAGGACGAGCGGCACAGCGTTTCAGCAGCTGCGAGGAGGTCGTCCGGCGGTGCTGTATAGGCAAGTAAGCGCTTGCTTCCTTTTCGCTGCGTTCCCGTCGTCTCGAGTGACTTTTTTTTTTGCAGCTGCTGGTCGCTCGTTCCCGGTTCGGAGGCAGGATGGTCGGCGGCGCCAGCGGCAGTTCTCGGGGGTTGAGGTGCGGGGGGTTGGTGGCCGGGATTGCAAGGGAGCCCCACTCCAACTCCGCTGGAGTCCGCCGCGGGCATCCCGCTGGTGCGGTGCTCCGATGCATAGCCGGGAAGGAAGCTCCGTGTCCCAGCGCTTTCCACTTCTGCAACTGCACAAGACGATCCCTTCTTACAGGCATTTCATAATGGAAAATGCCTTCTCCTCTTTGCTGAGCTGTAACTAAATTGTAGGAGTCCCTTAATTGCTTTCCATCAGTGCTTCTTGTGGGAGAGAGGCAAGATGCGTGTTAGCTTTTCATGCGCACTTACAGATTCAGATAGCGAACCCAGAGTTTTGATTTTTATGCCTTTAACTTTCTTGTGCCCTGCCTGGTGATTTTCTTTGGGCTGTTCTTGCTGTGAGGTTATGGTTTGTCCAACCTTGTTTGTTTGCTTACTTTTAGCCTGTGGATACTTACTGCTATACTTGACATGGCAATGAAAAGTTGACTGTAATTTATTTCAGTGTATGGAGGACAGGTTGTAGGCAGGGGACTAATTTTGCTCTCAGAGAACTCTCCTTCAAAGGAAGAGGCCCATGGGGCTCTAATCTCTAGCTAAAAACTCGGAGAGCTCAGAGCAGACCGGTCACACTGCAAAGAACAAATTCTGTTCATCTTTCAGCAGTGATAGCGTTTAAGCTAAGCTGCCTGCCTTCTCGTAGCTATGAAAAGACCTGACTCTGAAATGCAGAGAATAGAGATGTGAATTCTGGGCAGGTTTGGGAGAAGGCAGAACTTTAGACACTGTTTAATTAAGTTTGCTCTTACTGATTTCCTCAGTGTCTTCTCTATGAGCCTGAAAACCGCAATCTGTTACAGTGACCTTGATGCATGTTATATTCTAACAAGAAAGCAGCACAGAATAAGAGTATTTACACAGATTTATAGCTAATCTCTGATGTTTCACTAGGAGCTCAGTCAGCTTCAGTGAATGTGGTAGTTTCAGCAGGGGCACTGGGCATGGTATGTGTGTAGGAAATAACCTGGGAAAATAACTTGCTAATAGTGATGAAAGTAAAAGTTGCAGTGTTGGAAACATGTTTCTGCAGAAATGCCACTGTGTGTGAAATGTCTGTTGAGTTTGGGATATTTCCTTTTCTAATCAGTGAGATCTCTACTGAAAGAAGTGTGTGGGTGTGTGTGGCAATCTCAAGGCTTCCCAGGTTAAAGCACTTTGAGTTGTCAGTAGCAAGAAATCTTTATATGCACTGAAATACACATTTTTACGTAGATGCAATATTGACATGACAAGATTAAAAAATGTTGGGATATCAGTATGGTGAACATGTAACTAACAAAAGTTTACAGTTGAAAGATAAACTAATCCTTTCCCGTAATGGTGGATGGAGATTATTGAGGGTAAGCTGACTGAAGGGAGTGTCATTTGTTTCAGTGCAGTTTATGGAGAATATTTGTGTGTTTGTTCATATTTCTGACTCTCTGATGATGCTGTGAAACACAATTAGAATAACTGCTGCTGGACAGTGGGATGCAAACCTATCCATTACTTAAAACCCTCAGTTTATTCTGTCTCATATCAAAAAAAGTATAGTTTCTGGCAAACTCTGCCTATGATTCTATTGTAGTAATTCCTTCCTCTGTTGCAGAGTGGCAGGCTTTCACTAGGCATGTGCAAGGGACATCATGAAACACTGAAGCATGCACTGATTTGGAATTCATTTGGGCTATGTATTACATTTGGGGTTTCCACAATTAGCATAAGTTAGTGCTTATGCCCGATTATATAAATAAACAGGGTTTAAAAACTGTATTAGCTTTGTAACTTCTGATGCATATTGCAGACCCCTCTTCTTCCTTTTTAGTCCTTCAAACTAATCTAATGCTTTGTTCACTCTTTGCCTGGAGAGGAAGAAAACATAATTTAATGATTTATCATTTGGCTTTTGCAGTGTCTTGTCCCATAGCTATGAGATAATCTAATGAAGGTGCCCATCACTGAATTAAAGAACATGGTGCTCTAGACTTTCACTTACAGTCAGATTTTCCCTCTTTTATGTGGCTAAAGAATCCAGTTTTCACCCGGTCTGAGAGAAAAAAGATAAATGTTGCTTTTTCTGTTAGAAACTTGAAAAGAAAGGGGAAGGTAAGACTTGAGGTCTTTAAAGACATCATTAAAAATATCTACTTCTAAGATATTAATCAACCTCCTTTATCTTCACACATTTTCTTTATCTTTTACTTGGTATTTGTTGGAAAGCCTTTCTGCATATTTATACTTTATTTTACTATGTGTGTAGTTCTGAATTTTAAAAATTCAGGAGTGGCCCTCACACACTTCACTGAAAGGCTATTCTAGAATCCTGTTTAATGTTCTGTATCCCACTTGGCTTGTACCTTTTGAATTGGAGATTTCCAAAGTACACTATATTCAACTTTATAGTATGCATTTTTGTTTTAATTCTATGTGAATCTCTTTAATAGAGAAGATTGCTGACCTTGATTCAGAAATTTCAGGGCAAGCTCAGAAATTACTTTTCTTTCCTAATTTTTTTCATGTTTGCTCAGACATGCTTTTTGGCTTGTTGGGCATAGCTTTCATGAACTGACAGAAAGACCTGTAAGCAAAATTAAAACCACCAACAGTTAAACATGATTTTTCTAGTCAGCCCAACCCAGTTGAGTTTGTCATTTCTATTTATTCATCTTAGATTGAATATTTTGACAAATAAGAGCTGTAGTCTGCTCTTAGTTCTTCCCTCTGAAGTGCTCAAATAAGTACCATTTCTTCATGCTTGTAACTTAGCACTGGCCCTTGTGCGTGAGCTGTCAGTATTTCTTCCTGGTAGTCATCACCAGCTCTGCTTCCTTTCATTGTTAAAAAGCTAAAGAGTTGTGGTGAATGATAAGAAACATCAAATGGATTTAATGTGTCGTATTTCTTGGCCCTTTGCATGGGTGTGCTTTCCGTTCAGGTTTCCAGAGAGAGCCCTGAATGTGGCTGGGTTGAATCCCAATATGAGTCTGCTACATCAACAGGTACCTCTGGCAGTATGCTGTGACACTGGCTCACGGTGGCAGACTGCAAAGACAAACTTCTGTATTTGCTCAGAGTTTTATCTGCCATAACTGGAAGAATCAGAAAGCCTTACCGTTGTGGTGGCCAACCTAGATTTTCGGCATTCCTTTTGCAGATCAGAGGAAAGAGAGAAAGCATACATTAAAAAACCCGAAAAACTCAGAACTCAAACCAGGTCATGTCTCAAAGATACAGCCATAATCAGCACCAGGGAATGCAGTGGAGACACAGCCGGGGAAATTCACACATATCTTTAATTATCCAAGGAGGAAATTATTATTCTTCTTGAGAGATTGATTTAGTCTTGAGAGATTGATTTAATAGGTGATGTTTCTACCACTTAGGAAGAAGAGGAGCTATGTGATGCAGAAACAAAGCTTTTTTCCGCTGCACCCTTCAGCTGTGGCTGTCACTGTTGTTTGGGACTCTAAGCCTTATCTTCAGTAATTAGCTCAAATTGGCCAAAAGAGGTGGAATGCTCTGTTGTGTGATGAATCTGGTGGTGCAGCAGCCAAGGGCTGAGTTGTTTCCTGGGACTTGCTCTCTTCAATTTATTAAAGTAATGAGTAGAGGAAAACTAATCAAGAAGAGTGTTTGGGATGAAATTAATTTTATGATTCGTTCTCTAGTTTATTTTGGGTAATGTTGGGCAAAACCATAGAAGTTCTTCACTGTGATATTTAGGTGAGAGTAGTAATAGTTTTGACTTATATTTATAAATATATGTTATTTATTTATTTAAACATAAATAAATGTTCTAAAAAATGGGATTAAGGTTTTGCACGTCAGGCCAGAACATGGATAAATGATACTGCTGGACACGGTTTGCCGTGGCACTCAGGCACTTCAGAGATAAGAAATGGATGGTTTATGAAAGGCTGTGCTGTACGTTCCACTGTGAAAAGCAGGAGGTTCCCCATGCCAGGAACTGAGCACAGCGGAAACAGTCATGCCCTGATGGTGGCAGTGGATGTTCTCAGTGTGGAATAAAATTTTGAAACAGAGTACCACACTGAAACTACCACACTGGTGCTCACAGGGTGCTTTTCAACAGCCACTGAAATTCCTGTGTCAGGTGGTTGAGGTGAAGGCACTGATGTTCTACTGCTTTAACACTGGCATGGATACTGAGTCTGTGAAAGAGCTCACGGCTTCAGAGATGCCGTGGGTGCAATTGATTGTTTGCTCAATTCCGCAGGGGGTTATCATCTGGAACAAGGACAAATTTTAAATTTTTTTCTATGAAGTTTGTTCCTTGCTCTTAGATTTGGGTGTTCATTCCTTCGTTGGTTGAGATTTTGATTCGAAAGTGTGCTTTTTAAGCTGATAAACATCAAGCACTTCTGAAGTGTTCATTGCTTGGAGCTTCTGAGATACCATCAGAGGGGGAACAATTTATTAACCAGATTCTCCTAAGTTTGGCTTTATTTTATTTTTTGTTCATTCTCAATGTCTTTTTGCAAACAGTGAACAGTATACTTGGTTTCATGTTGAAGATGTTAGAAATGGCATTTTAAGTAAATTTCATATTGCTTTTGGTCAAATTATTCAAATAGACTCAGATTTAAGTGTGAGTAAAGGCTGTTTGAATAAAATAAAATACATACCTTTTCACCCCCCCACTTTTTGTATTAAATTTATTTAAAATACAGCTAACCATAAAGAAGTGACAATGGGAGTGCTGTTTATAACATTCATATTTCTTCCACTTTCTGTTAAAAACTAAAGGGAATTTCATCATCTTTTACAAATGACAGACTATCATGAGGGATAGTAATCATATCCTCTGATTCTTTCTTGGTGTAAAGACTATTTTGCTATTTTTATTGAATTTAGTGTGAAAATGTCATTGATTTCAACAGGTATAACACTAAGAATTAGGGAATATTTTAAAATCTTTTAAAAATTTGATATTCATACTTAACATAGCTGTTAATATTTGCCTTAATATAAAACACTGATTCTTAATTACAGAATTGTTTCTAAAATGCTGTGCTATTTTGCATTTGCTATGCTAAATACATCTTCATTCATATTTATGCGAGATAGCTTTTTCTAGTTTCTCTGTGAGGCAAAATGTTTTGATTGACTCTTTTAACAGTTGTGAATAATAAACTGTATGTTTCAGCTTCAACAACACAAGTGGACATTGATTTTCTTTGACTTGCTTTTGACCCCTGAAGAAGTAAAGTCATTAGAATTATGCTGGAAAGAGGACACTTTGCTCTCTCTCCTATAATTTTATATATATTATAAACAGGCTTTGAGAACTAATCTATGCTAATCAGATTTTTTTCAAGTGGAAAAGGAGGGGAAAATCATCAGCTCTACAGTTGTCTTGCAGCTCTAGGTTTCATCACTCACAGCTGTCTGCCTGTATCCATTACCAGTTGGTATCACAGCTGTATGTCCCTGAATGCAGCAGAATTCACAAACAGTTCTTCTCACAACTGTTTTAATTGGTTATTAAATGGCAAACATTTATGTGACAGTATAAGAGCTGGGTCAGTGCAATGCAGTTGTTTTCAAGAAACAAAACATGCACTGATGCACAGATAGAGTTTCTTGCTGAAGATAGGTGCCTCTACAGGTTTTAATGTCTGGAGTGCCTTTGTTCTTTGTCAGTTACGTGTTTTACTTTTTAACGAAACAGCTTTATGGACGCAGAATGCAAAGGTAAAATGTAAATGATAAAAAGGTAAAACATAGAAGTAGTCTTTTCAAAATCAGCTGGGGAAATGGTTGCAAGAGCAAACTGGGGTTACAGTGCTGAGGAGCCAGCGTGGTTGACATGTTATGAACGGGGCAAGATAGGATGCTTCCAGGAGTGCAGCTCTTGGCAGGGTTCCCTCTCCCCAGACTGAGCAACTCTGTTAACATAAATGCAAAAATAGCCACTCTGCTGCTTTTTCAGCTGGAGCAACTTCTCTGTCAAATACAGTGACATTCGTGAAGGAGTTTTGTTGGAGGAAGCATTCTGCAACTGTGCTAGAGGCTGTTCCAAGCAAAGTGTATAGAAATCATGACAGCATCTGATGATGATCACCTCTCCTTTTATTTTAGCTCACTGAGATAAGAAAGGACCTTCCTGGATAGTTGAATGCACAAGTAGATAATTTCTTTCTACACTCTAGCATTAGTCTTTCAGCTAGGTAATTCTTAAGCATTTGTAGTAATAGTTCATCATATGCTTCTTTTCAAAACTTAACTGTCTTATGCAGTTGTGATGTTGTCTGGGCTGTTTCCTTGGGATGTCTTAATTAAAATTGCTTAAATTTCAATTTAATAATCTGTTTTATTCATCAGCTTTCCTTTTCACTACATTAAATAACCTATTTAACCTCCAAAGGGAGAGCTGATCTTACTGATCAGTAATTATATATTTTATTATTCTCCATGTTTTCAATGTTATTTATGTTTGCAAAGTTTTCTTGTTAGTTTAGAAAAACTCTAAACCTTCTGATTTTTGGTAAGTGGAGCAAAGAGTATTCATTGCGTGCTTTGATTGATTTAATTAACTGGAGAAATCCAGTTCTTAACAGTGATTTGATTTTGCCATTTATCACTACGCTCCTGCACAACGTGCCCTTTCGTGTACACCTTCTTGCCTTTTTTTAACCTCTTCATGATGCTACAATATTTCTTTCTGAAATGAAAATCTCAAGGTTAACCTCACGCATTATTCCCTCATGTGATACATCTTATACCCAACTGATTGTTTTCTCAGGTCTAAGATTCTGCAGGTTTTTTGTGCTGTGATTCTGTGTGTCTATGTAAAACTCTTTACTGAGATTAATATATAATTCCTTATAAGCCCTGTGTTTACAGGACTGAGTCCAGGACTTTGTCTCTTTAAAATGAGACTTGATTTTTGCTTTTACAGTTAACTCTTTACTATTATATATTAGCAGTATTTGTTTAACTGCAGCGAAGGCATTTTTTTGTGGAAAATCCCCCAACATTTTGGGAAATGAAAAGTAAAATATTTGGGCATCAGTTCCCTTTTGGAAAACTACAAGAACATTATCCAGCATCTTTCTTTTAGTCGCAGGAGTATAAAAAGACATAACATTTTCCCTGCTAGCTACTGCATGATAGTACTGACCACTATGTGTATACTACTGTATGCCTTCTCTACAGGTTTTTGATGGCTGCGGAACGGTGAGCTGGAGATCACAAGTAGCTGGGGTCATAAAGATCTAGCCAGACTGCATGAAAGAAGGCAGAAAAATATAGTGGGTTTGCTTTTTCATTCTTTATGCTGTGATAAAGAGGATATATATGACCCTTGAAAAGAGGAAAAGGTGAATAGTTGCATTTCTAGACAAAGCAGAGAGAGAACTGCCAGAAGGACAGAAGCAAAATCTTTGATGAGGGAGCTTCTGTCTGTGTTTTTGAGGGGAAAGTGGTGCTTTCCAAGACTGCAATTGTTCAGTAATCTTCAGAATTGCATCCTTGAAATACAGACCTTCTGCTTGTGAAGAATTCTACCAGAAACATATTTCCTTTCGAGAAATGTGTGGGTAAGGCTGTATTCATGTCATTGTTCTCCAAAAGTTCCATGAATTCCCTGTCTTTAAAGCAGTAGCTCATGTACAGGAATTCAGTTGCATCCTTAGACGGACTACTCCCTTCTGCAGGTACATCTGTGGCTGTAGTTGAGATGCTCTGGTTTTTCGGGCTATCTGACGCTGGCCTCAAAATGCACAAGAAGCAACAGGGAAACTGTTGAGGTTCTTGTGTTGTCTCATCTTAGGAGAGACACAAAAGTGGCATCATCAGGATTTCCCATTCTTTTTGACCTGCAATACATGAACATACATGTACCTCTGTCTTAAGATGAATTCTGCAACAAATTTGGCTTCCTACACATACCTGTTTTTATAATAGACTCTACAATGTTCAGAAGTCGGTGGAGACTGTGGAGTTATGAACTTCATTTCACAATTCTAATTTCTGTTGGAAAGTTGTATGGGCACCTTATTTTCCAGCAAGTAGATCTGGAAAAAACAGCTGGAAGCAGCTCTAGGGGCAACTGTAAAAATATAAAAATAAGATTCTGTGCCTTCTAAATACTAATTCTGCTTCAGAGAAAGTAGATGAGAAGGAGGTTGCTTTCATGGATGAAGTGTCAATATTACTTCAGTTACAAAGCAATATACAAGCTTAACTTACATTCCTCATTTTATGGCAGTGGAATTGTCTTTTCTGGATGGCAACAAGTATCTTAGATCTTCCTACATATAATATCTCTCTCTGGAGGCATTTAAAGTGCTGAAAAAACCTCTGCTCAAAAGCTCACAAAAACTGTGAAGTACTTTGAAGTTCTTCAGTTACAGCTAAATGTCACTTTCTGAAGGTTTATGGCATGTAAATAGCTGGAGATGCTTCTGTGGGAAAAGCTAGTCCTTCATTTTTAAAAAATACACCACATAGTAGTAACCTGTATTTATGAGTGTTTAAACTGTCCTGCTATGTGTTCAAAACCTGTGGTCAAAACCCATCTGTTTGTCAAAGCTTTCTGTTAGCTTAAAAAGAAGGTCGAATTAGATGAATACCATCTTATATTTGAAAGATTTTCTTACCACCACACATCTGAAATACACTCTTGCATTTAGAAATCATGATAAACAACCTGAAAACATTCTTTTAAGTACTACAGTGTAATGCTAGACAACAAAATTATGGTCTATAATACAAGTCAATTGTTTTCACACTTCTGGGGCCCATTTGAGGTGAAGATTAGGGGTAGTGTTTGACTTTTTAGTTTCAGACTATGCAAGTTTATCCAGCATAGTGAGTGCTCTAGATTGGGAATAACTATACATACGAATAGCACACTGTGTTGGTTTTGCTCGACCTGGTGTTTGGTGGCGGGGCCACAGAGGTGACTTCTGTGAGAAGCTGCTAGAAGCTTCCACCATGTCTGGCAGAGCCAATCCTTGATGGCTCTGAAGATGGACATGCTGCTGGCCAGAACTGGGCCAATGAGAGAGGCTGGTAACGCCTCTGTGATGACATATTTAAGAAGAAAATCCAAACAAAGGGAGCACAGGTTTTTTTCTAGCCAGAGAACAGGAGGAAGTGAGAACATGTGAGGGAAAACAACATGGCGACACCAAGGTCAGTAGAGAAGGAGTGGGAGGAGGTGCTCCAGACACTGGAGCCGAGATTCCTCTGCAGGCTGTGGTGAAGAGACCACGGTGAAGTGGGTTGTCCCCCTGCAGCCCATGGGTCCATGGGGAATGCAGAGATCCACCCACAGCCCGTGGGGGAGGTGCCCATGCTGGAGCGGGTGGATGCCTGGAGGAGTCTGTGATCCAGTGGGAGACCTGGTGGAGAGAGAGGGCCCTTGCTTCCAGGCTGGAGCCGCCTGTCCTTGGAGGACTGCACCTTGTGGGGAGAGACCCATGGCGCACCAGTTTTGGGAGGACTGTTTGCCCGTGGGAGGGACTTACATTGAAGCAGTTTTGGGAAGACTGCTGTTCATGAGATTGGAACTCACGCCCTGGAGAAGTTCACAGAGAACTGTCTCCTGTGGGAGGTACCCCACGGCCTCACAGGGGGAGGACTCCTCTCCCTGAGCAGTAGAAGAAAATCCTCGGGTGACGAACTGACCAAACCCCCATGCCCTATCTCCCTACTCTGTCAGTGGGAAGGAGGGAGGGGCTGGGGGAAAAGGTATTTTAAGGGCTTATTTTACTTCTCATTATCCTTCTCTGACTCTGTTAGTAATAAATTCACTTTGTACCTCTAAGTGGAGCCTGTTTTGCCCTTGGAGTGTTTTCTCACAGTCCTTATCTTGACTGATGAAGCCTTTGCTAATTTTTTTCTCTCTCCTCTGCCCAGCTGTGGCAGGGGAGGGTGAGTGAGCGGTTTTTGTGGGTGCCTGGCGTTTTGCAAGTGTCAAACCATGACAGTCATATCTAGGCAGCCTTCAATTTAGGATGAGGGTTTCTCTAGAGTCTACAGGTCAAATCTTCAGAATGACGTTTAAAACTCTAATATATTGGTAAGTAAAAATCCATGAAGCAGTAATTTATAAAAATAGCTTGGTGTCTTCCATGCAGCAGATATCTAAAGTGAAGGGTACTGCTGCTCACAATCAGAAGGCTTCTCAGTCCTTTAGCTGCTGGAAAGGAGACACTGTATGTTGTTCTCTGTGCAGAGAAGTGGTTCTTGGAGTAATCCTCATGGCAGTTGTACTGCTGATCTCCATAGCAGCCTGCCTACAGTTACTTGGAAGAAGAGTGCAGGTGTTTTGCAAGAGCAGGACAGGCATGGTGTGTGACTGAATCAGCTCTTCCTCAGCCATGGGGAGGATGTTTTTCCACTGCATGCTCGTTTTTTGTCAGTCTGGGAAGCCTTTGATTTACTGAAATACTCAAGGCAGCTTCTGAAATGTGAAATTAGTTGTACGATGGTCCCTTCTGTCTGAGTAGCTACACAGTGTGTAAGGCCTCGCTGAAGTGCTCCTGTTAAAAACTGGGACACAATATTTCTGCTACAGGTCAGTGAACATGCTGCAGATGGCTGCTTGTGGCAAACCCCACATTTGGGGTGGATGTTTTGCCCCAAAAAGCTTGGGCTCTGTTTCTCCTCACAGCCATTACTGATGTCCCTTCCTATCTCCCATGTTGCATGTTGTAGCCCATCATGCCAGTAGCTCCTGTGATTGCAATCAGTCAGCACCAGGGAGGCTATGCGTTAGGTTTTTCCTGACCATCTTCTTGGTTGGTATTTTACAGGACAGCATGTGATTAGTCATGGTTATTTATGAGATGCGTAGTTCCGAGACTTGCTTTCAAGGAGGCCTGTGAGATCTTCAGCATACTAATCCTATAACGGTGTGATACAGTGATATAAAAGTACATCATTCAGGGAAGAAGTGGTGCGTGGGGAATGTTTCTTTGTTGTTCGTATGTACAGCAGTGAGCACAGATGGCACCTCTTTGAGATAAAGGTGGCATCATGATAGAAATTACGTGATAAAAAAGATTTATCAACTCATCCATAAAACTTCAGGATTAACATTTATTTCTATTTCTGGTTACTGATACATACATACAGAGAATATATTTCTTTTAAATAGCCATAAGGCATGATTTTTGCTTTTCAGCCAGTTTTTCCCTGAAGGGAAGACAAAATTGGTAATTTGAGAACAGCTCATTCTTTTACTTCTGAGGATGGCTCCTAGTTACAGCTTCACACTTATGATTTCCCCCCTGCAGTATTTCTGTTGTATCCTTTACTGGCTCACAGCTTGACAGTATATGTTTTACACATATTTGTGTGTATACGTGTGTTCAGAGTAGATAAATGTCTGTAGTAGATATCATATGTGTGTCAAATATGATGCATTATGTGCTTTTCAGCCTTGATAGCCCTGGATTTTGGAAAGTTATAATAACACCATCTTTGATCATGAGAGCAGCCACATTACATGGCTGGATGTTCTTGTGGCTTCTATTACAGCTACATAAAGTAGAGACTGGCCCATACTTGTACAGGGATTGACACTCTTTCAGATAATCTTTCTCAGTCTGCATACCCTTCTCAAATCTATTCAGAAGTACAAGTGAGGATCATCTTCCTGGCCTGTTAAATCTTCTCTTTACATGCCTCTGCTAGTTCTTCCTCCCTCACATCAAACTGAACCTCTCTTTTGTTTTCAAGGATTTTGTTTAGTAAAGCAAAGCATTAGGTGCTGTGTTTAGCAGCTTACTGAGGTTTTTGTTCTTGCTACCAGCCTATCACTGTCTGAATTGCCTGAAATTTCCACAATACATGTTTTTCGGTCCTTTATGAAAGTAAAAATGCTCTGCTTGAAAATCTGCCTTTATAATGTTCTGTTGTCATCTTAACTTTTACTAGGATGCTTGCAGATGGTTTCCATCTGGAACTGATTTCAAGACTAAATGAGAAGTTTTTTTAGTGGTTCATTTTCAATAGTTTTGTAGGAATAGCTTTATATAATTCAATGAGATCTTAATGCCTATTTCTTTAAATAATGGAAATTTTTCCTTTTTTCACATTTTTGTCCTGTTAATCCAATAATAATATTTACTGATTGTGTACTGCTGTGTATTAATATATCCTGGCTCAGAGCATGAAAATAGTGTTTCTTGTTTCAATAACTACACTTGACTACTTAATTTTAAAGTATTTAATATACATTTCTTTGGTGAAATTGCAGATGGTTGATGTGAATGTTTTTAGACATCTGCCTTTAGGCAATACATAACAGACAACAGCAGATTACCTGGAAATTTACTTTCAGCTTGATGAGACATCCCTGTTTTCTTTACAGAGGAATCTTCAGTATTTGAAGGCAGTTGTGGCAGTGATAGATGTTAGGGTCCTTGGACTTAGATCAGTTTCCATTTGTTCAGCAACAGAAAATTCAAAGTGTCAACAGTTTAAAAATACAGGAAAAGGACTTAAGAATGAACAGCGTGATCAAGAGAAATTACACGTGTCTGTTTGAATGTACAGTGAATTAAAAAATGTAGTGAATTAGTGAAGAGAGGTCTTGCTCTTGAACCCAGTCTGTGAAGATGTGAAGTGTAGGGAGACCCAAAAAGAAGACATGGATTTTGGTGTTCACTGTCTCGTCTCTGAGTCACCATCGTGCTCATGAAATATTGGAGTGGGCAATGAGCATTCCAGCGAGTGGGCAGTGCTGGATGACTGCAGAGCTGACCTGCCTCCTCCCTTAGAAGACAGATCTTGGTTTTTTGTTACACTGCATACTCTCTTCCTCAGAGTTTGTAATCCAAAAATAGCATAGCAAACAACTGTACTGCTGGAAGAAAGGAGTGGTGAACCTTAGAGGTGAGTGGGTGTGGTTTGTAGGCTGGTCAGAAGCTGTGTGAACAACTGGTGGTTAAACTGGTCTGTTACGATTTTTTTCAGATTATCTTATCTATGATGTAGAATTTTACGTCAAGCTTTTCTCTATGTAAAATTTTTGTTACTGAAGCTTAAGAAAATTTCAAAACTGTAGGTTTTAATTTAAACCTACTTTTCTCAGTTTGGAAATGTCGAGTGTATGGAATAGAGCAGGTTCTCAACAGTGAACAGGAACTCTGAACTGGATTTACTCTGTGATCATCACATAGACTTGTGCAAGTTGCAGAAATTTCTTTTGGTTCATTTATCTCATTTAGCTTAAATTCATACTTTGTGGACACACAGGTTAGTACTTTGAGACTTCATTAATGAATGGTTACATAAAGGTTTATTTCCAGTAGTTAGAGACAGTGGATGCATATAGTGTGTTAGATATTGATTCACATGCGATTTTGGTTTCTCAGAATATTTTTCATGATCTCATAGCAAAATTCTGTATACTCGGTCACTGTTTTCTCTGATGTATTAGTTTTTGGAAGAACATTGCACAAACCGGGAAAATAATTTGATTTTTTGTAGGAGCTTTTAAAATGGATTTACCTCAATTTATTCTTGACATCAATTAAATTTATTATAAAGTCATATTTGCTCATTTTCCAGTCTCTGTCTTAACTGATGCATTGGAACAGTTGAACACTTGGAAGTCTTAGAATTCATGTAGTGTAATAAACACTTGAAGGAATCTCTCTGTAACCATTCTTTCTGTGAATAGAGCCACAACTGCTAAATAAATATTTTATTTTTCTACTACAGCACTGTAAAAGGAAATAGTGGACTATTTAGAAAGCTATAAATTCCCCAAATAAATGGCATTTTTGTTTGTATTTAAAAAAAAAGCTGAACAGACGGGAAAGTAGCCTATGCTGTTTCTCAAATTCTGACTTAAAATAAAAAATCTTTTCCTACATTAGTATTTAATTTCAAAACTGCTATGTGGACAAATGGGCAAATCTGTATATGAATTTGTTATGATATTAAATTTTTCCTGTTATCATAGTAATTAAAATAAAACCGAAGTACAGAAATAATTTGAATGAAAGTGGAAAGATAACCTAGTATGAAGCCAGATAGAAAACACTATCAAACCAGTTATTAAAATTTGCTTAAATTTTCTGCAGGCAGGCTTATGGTAGCGCAGGTCTCTGGCTTTAGCATTGGCCAGAACATAGACTTTGAGATCACACACACTTGTGCAACATAAACTCCTGAATTCCTGCTTTGCTGTTATTTGCAGTTGTAGTTTGGTTTTTGTTTTTTTTTTTTGTTTTGTTTTTTTTTGAGGGAATGATACTAGATTACAGAAATTAAATTACTGTTAGTAAGAGTCAGATGCTTTGATAAGAAACCAGAAGGGGCTAGGATGACTTCACCATCTTGCTAAATACTCATGTTCCCCTTACATGAGTACTCATGTACTCATTAGAGGCAAGGTCTCTAATGTATGAGGCATGTGCATGTAGGATTAATGGAAAGTACTGTGTAAATAGCATAGTACTAACAGTCTAAGAGTTATCCCTTTAAAATAGAGAGAGAACTGCCCATAGTGATTCTGTCTGTTCTGTCCCACAGCACCTCGACAGCTACTCATTCTCTAAGATGAATCAGCAAGCAAATGCATTAATTGCTGATAGGAGACATTAAACCACTTATAATTTATGTTTTGCTATCCTTATATACAACAGACGCCCGTTAGGAAAGATTTGTCTCTGCTTTACTTTGAGGTAGTACATTATCTATCAAGAATAAAAGCTCACATCCCTGGTGGATGTGTTAATTGCCAGCTGGATTAATAATGGAGACAGTGTTATCCAGCTATGTGTTTGCACAAAACCTTTAGGAACTTTTATGGTCAGTACAGCTCCTTGTATGACACATTTTGCTGCAATTTGGTATAGAGAAGAGACAGCAGACACGTAAAGGCTTCAGACATGCAAGTGTTCCCCACCCTTCACCCTTGTGTGGGCATATATGTGCAGGATGATAACAGAAACTTCATTTTCCTAGGCAATCAAATTAAAAACCAATCACCTCTATGCCAGCATGTCCTTTGGTTTTCTGTTACTCTGGATGTTTGGCCAACTGTGTTGTATTTCAGAATACAATTGTGTGTTTATAGAAAATGTATTGTGAGTCCTAGTTAAAGCTTATTTTGGCCAAATTGGTAATTATGATACAACTGGGAAAGGCAGTTCATTAACATAGATGAGGATGCGAGACATAGGCTTCCATTAATTTGTCTGAGTACTTTTTAAATTATGGCTGGGGGACTGTGAAATTTATTTTAGTGTTCAACAAATGGGCTAAGAGAAACAGTGATCAGTGGCAGAAGGCATTTTGCAAAGAAACTGGGTGGATGGATGAAAGGCTTCTGCATAGTTCCAGACTCTGCAGTTCATCATTATTCAATCACAAAGATTAAAGCAAATTAGATCTTAGAAGCTATGAACGAAGAGCTGCCCAACAAAATGTCCAAAGGCACAGGGGAGCCCTGCAAACTGCTTCAAATGCACAGGGATAAATTCCAGAACCTCTACTTGTGTTTAAATATTTATTACCATTCTTATTTTCCTATGGTATCTGTTTCTTTCCCATGCCAGATTTCCAGTCTTTGAAAGAATAGTAAACATTTCTCTCTCTCGCAAAAAGAAAAGTTGCTTTGTAGTCTCTCATTCCTGTGGTAGTAACAATGGATTGTACTTTGAAACATTGTACTTACTGATTGGAATTGAAATTTTTTTTCACTAATGAGTTTTTATTGTTTGGGTTTCATTTTCTTCTC
>WEIT01007098.1:0-12449 GCA_013389985.1 Dryoscopus gambensis | reverse complement strand
TTTTTTTGTGATACCTAACCTTCCAAGGAATTTTATAACAAAGTTTATTTATTACCTCTGCATTTTTGGGGAGCAGAAGTTCCTAGACTTACTCAGATCCTCCCATATCCATGCAGTGCTCTTGAAAACTGAATGTAGCATTCAGACCTGCATTTTTAAACTGTGTTAAACAAATTGCCCTTAGAACTGAGGGAAAAACACCTCATTGCTGGCAAAATTGGCACAATTTGTAAACTGGCTTAATGCTTCTGTTTGTTTCTGTTCGAATGAACAGAAAAGCTGTGAAAAAAGGTGTGAAAAGCTTTTGTCTAGCTGAGTGTATTTTCTATAAAAAGACTAAAATTTCACAGTGATAAATTCTAGTAAAATTTTTGCTCCTGGCAAAATATTAGTGCACGCATGCTATGGATCCCCAGGAAACAGTGAGCCTTATGCTGAATCGGACTTGGGAGTGCTGAAAAACATTTGTTCACAGGCATTTTTGGAAGTGCAAACCCATGCTATGTCAGTATAGCGTGTGCTTCAGAGGCTTTTCATATCCTACAAAGAAGGGAAATACATTAATATATCCTAACGTTACGGTAAAGCAAAAGAGAAATCACAGGAACAAAGGACGACAGACCCCCTTGTATGGCCAAAGAAGATCTGTTTATTGCCAAAAATCGCCCCCTCTTAATACCCTTGATCTCAACCAAACACAACTGAAACCAAGCCGAAACCTAACAGAACTCAACAGCAGAAGGGCACCCATTGGCTGGCACAGCTGCAGGGCTGCTGTCCACGCGTCCTATCACCCAATCAGCTTCCTGTTCATTTGCTGGCCCAGTGTTCCTCCAGCCAATCACAGTCTCCCTTCCAGCTGTCACTCAGCTGCCTCTGATCCCCTCAGCCAACTTCCAACCGTGCAGCCCGCAGCCGTGCCTTTCCCACAGGGCCTTCTGGGGAGCACAAGCCTTAACCTTTTTAACAAATGTAACCCCATATTCCACATCTCCCCCTTCTTTTTTTTTTAAACAATGAAAACCTGCTAAGAAAAACCTAAGCAACTCCTAAGATGCTAATAACACAACAATAATAACTGTAACAACTTTTTAAAAACTGTAACATATACTTATAACATAGCAACTATATGTACATGAGACCATGATGGTGCAACAAAAGGTCGCACACACTGTGACGGAACCCACTCCACATGGTGGCCTGTGGAGATGCACCCATAACCCCTTCCCTGTGTTAGTAAGTCCCGGGGTCCTTTCCATTGTCCGGTTAGTAAGTCCTTCACCATTACTGGAGGTCTTAGACAAGCCTTTGTGTCAAAGGAGTACTGTCTCTTGCATGCAGTCTGTCCGATTTCATCCCGATTTAAACAATTGAGGACATACAGGGCTTTAGCTAATCTTCCGTGAGGGCACCCCAACTCCCCCTTCTTTTGTTTTTCAAGCATGGTCTTTAAGGTTCTGTGGGCACTCTTGACAATATCTTGCCTTGTGGGAGAGTGGGGAATGCCGGTATTGTACAACACACCCCATTGCTGCAAGAAGTTATGAACTCTCTCCGAGGTGTAGGCAGGTCCATTGTCCGTTTTGATGGTGTTGGGAAGGCCCAGAGTGGCAAAACAGGTAAGCCAATGCCAGATGGCATCATGGGCCTTTTCTCCGGTATGGGCAGTTGCCATGAAGATGGGAAGGGTGCATTCAATGTACCTTCAAATAAGTTCTTTAAATTACATTCTGACAAAGTACATCAGATGTAAGTGAATCATCTTCAAGTGTAACCTTAGCTGGGTGATGTAATCAGCAATTAAAATTCCAAAGTTGCTAATATGCCTCCAGTAATTGTTTCCTACATTATATCCAAGTACCTCCCTTCATAACTGAATTTATGTAAAAAAATTGCTGAAACACAACTTTGGCTTCACAAAGCACAGGCCAAGTGGATGTCATTTGGGAATCCACACTGCTCTAAATGATTTTGTTCTCCCACACAGCCAAACCAAGAAAAATGGGGAAAATCACAGTAAGTCACACTCATTAAGAACACTGTGTTTTTCTAATCACCCAATGCCATAAATTTATTGTGTAATTATACATTCAATACATCATTAACTGTCTAAGTACTGTACCATCACCCAGAGTCTGCAATTGCTGGGGAGCCTCATTTCATAGTAGGGACCTGGAAAGCCTTTACCGGGCAAGGCTTCCAAGTTTACTTCGAAGAGAGGGTCCAGCTTTTATGCAGAAACCCCTGGGTCTGATGGTATAATTCCCAGTCCAGTCAGGGCCAGGGCTTGGCCAGAGCCAGGACCTTGACTGGAAGGGTTTCCCTAACATATCATCAACATCAAATAAGTATCTTACAAACAACATAATCACACAGCTAGGGTTACCATCCCCATCAAATCTTGATTGCGCCATTGGCACCGTGAGTGGAGGGAACAGCAGGGCAAGGAGACATCCCTCCTATTTCTTCGAGTGGGCTGCAACTCAAGCTCATTGATTAAAAGAGTACTTTGAAAGGACTTTATTGGGCTGTGAAGTGCTGGATGGGCTCCCCAGGCTTTCCCGTGCAATGCAGGCATCCTGGTCTCGCCACCAGGGCCTGCTGCCCCTCTGCTGCTTCCTGTGGCTGGCTGAAAAACAGTGAGAACGAAGCAGTGGGGGATGGGTGGGCCAGCGCAGTGGTGCTGCCCCGTGCCTGTGTCCAGGCTGCATATATAACTGGACAAGCAGTGACCACTGCCAGGTTGCCGTTGTCGCAGCTTCCCTACATTTCCACCAATGCTGGGTTACAATGTCATTGTTCTGGGCAGGAAGTGAGTCTGACACTTGCTCGTAGTCAGGGAGTTCTGTGCCGAGGGAGCCAACCACATAGAAATTTTTATCAGAGTAAGGCAATTCCATAGGGGATGGGTTAATCTCGGGTTAGCCTGATGCATCAGATACAGGTTCTGGTGATGCTGAGGGCTCAGGGGAATTGGCTTCTGAAGCCGCGTAACGGCTGATGTCCGCCTGACTTCCCTTAAAGGCTGCCATGATTGTTCCCTGTGTAGCAAGGTGCCCGCAAGCTTTGGCATTGCCGTCCTTGGTGATATCAAAAAGTCTCTGCCCTACCACTGGCCAGGCTTCTGATTGAAGGGCCCCACTGAAGGGAAAATGCTTAACGTGATTGGACACTCAGTCCAGCAGGGTGCCTAATTTTGCATCGGCAATATCAGTAGTTTGCCAATGTAGGAGCTGCTGTAACAGGTCCAAGCTCCTTCTTTGTTCCAGGGATATTCTACCAGGGATATTGCTTCCACTGGCTACTCACCTGATAGGTGAGGTGCGCGCACTTGAATTCCTTGAGTTCCTTCCCTAAACTCTTCCCGGTCAATCAATTCCTAACACAGTGGAAGTTGCTACTGGAGCGGTGCACACCCTTCACCACTTTTATCGGTCCCTGTTCGGGCACCATTGTAGCAATGGGGAACAAAGATGCAGACCCCCTTGTATGTCCAAAGAAGATCTGTTTAATTCCAAAAATCGCCCCCTCTTTATACCCTTGATCTCAACCAAACACAACTGAAACCAAGACGAAACCTAACAGAACTCAACAGCAGAAGGGCACCCATTGGCTGGCACAGCTGCAGGGCTGCTGTCCACGCGTCCTATCACCCAATCAGCTTCCCGTTCATTTGCTGTCCGTGCGTTCCTCCAGCCAATCACAGTCTCCCTTCCAGCTGTCACTCAACTGCCTCTGACGCCTCAACCAACTTCCAGCCGTGCAGCCCGCAGCCGTACCTTTCCCACAGGGCCTTCTGGGGAGCACAAGCCTTAACCTTTTTAACAAATGTAACCCCATATTCTACAAGGAACCTGTGAGCCTTATGCTGAATCGGACTTGGGAGTGCTGAAAAACATTTGTTCACAGGCATTTTTGGAAGTGCAAAATCATCTGTATCAGTATAGCATGTGCTTCAGAGGCTTTTCATATCCTACACAGAAGGGAAATACCTTAATATATCCTAAGGTTAGGGTAAAGCAAAAGAGAAATCTGACAGATACGTAATTCACCTTGGCTGTTTAAGTGGTGTGTAAGAACTGATGCAAGTATGTAGCAGAATGAGGTGAAGAATCTGATCCCATGCACTCTTTTCATACATTCTAAGACTGCTAATCTGGAAGGCTAGTTCTGAACAAACAGCAGGAGCATTGTGCAGAAAATCTTGTAAGCACATCCATGTAAATTAAAAACTACATTTTTTCAGCAAGAAGACTTTTTTAAAATTCATGTTCAGTATTAAAACACAGTGGTGGATTTTCTTTTATGTCTTCACATGAGTAACCTAGTTTGCTGATTATATTGTTTATCTTTCTTGTATTTTTCATCCTCTTCTAGTGGATGTGTGCTTTATATTCAGTATCCTCAGGGTGCTTTATGTTCAGCTAGACAAAAAAAAAAGGAATTACTTTATCTGGTGGTATCAACCAAGCAGAGAATTGTTATAGTAAAGCAACTTTCATTTACTAAAGGTTGACAAGTCACTACTCTAGAGCTGGGAAACCAGTCGGACAAGTTTATATCACAAATGAAAATAGTGAGGTATGTCTAATGAATTTGGAACTCAATGAAAAAAGATGAACTGAGTTCATTGGGTCTGAAGCCAAGAGCAGTGCTACAGGGAGTGTACAATGCGCTGTGATATAATTTCCAGTGGTAGCTTTATGAATAAGAGGATAGAACATATTAACACTTATGCCGATGGCTAAGACTAAATTGAATTATAACTGCATTAACTTTAGTAACAGTTTTACACTCTTCCTTTTCCTTGCAATTATTAGGAAATTATTTTCTTTGAAAAGAAAACAGAGCACATTTTTACAAAGCAAGCATATTGTTCCATCTTTGACTATAACGAGCATTCATTGGTTGATGTGGGTAATTACATTTTTGGAAAATACAGATTTATTCTGTGAAATCTGGCTTAGGCTGTAAAACAGCTGAAATGCACATATGAAGCTGAGCAATATTGATCTTGGTAATTTAAAAAAAATCCACACTAAAACAGATTAAGGTTGATCAAAACCTTTCTGTTTGATTTTTGTCCTCAGCTGGAGGAATTTATTAGGATTTCTCTTATGACTTCCTGACCATTAATAATACAGAAAACTGTGCCTTTATTAAGTGGCACTAAGATATCACACAGAGTGTGGAATGGTGGTACTTTGTACCTTGCTACCCAGTTTGTGCCCATAATGTCGGATGTGCTGCTCTGCGCTAGAGACCATTAGGATCCGAGAACAATCAGAATTGCATACAAGAGCAGAGCATTACAGAATCATGGAAAGCTACAGGCAACCTTGAAAGATAATCTGGTCCAGCCTTTGAAGAAGTGACAATCTGTTCTATCCCTGCTGTCAGTTTCCATATAGGGACTAATAAAATACACTCTTGATACATCTCATGACTGATGAGGTTGAGTAAGCTTCTGTAATTGAAGAATGAAGTCTTAAGTATGGAAATATCACCTCAAATACTGGAACAAGTAGTATGGTTGAGCTGAATTTGCATCCTGTAGTGAAAACGGAACTTGCACTCTTAGTGCTAAACTCTGAAAGGGTTCTCCCACCTGACCACTACTTTCTGAACTGGAGTCTTACCAGCACAGGCAATTATTCCTGATTAGTTTCAGATTTCCTGGAGTACTTCCATTATAATTGACCATATTTGTTAAATATAAAGGTTATTTTAAAAATTTTAGTAATGCTTAAAGTGTCATCATTTTGAGTCATTCATTTTTATTCATCCATACCTAGTTTATCTATACTTATCTATCTTTGCAAACACATTGTTTGTATACAATTTAAAGACTATCTTTACCTTCTTACTTATCTTTATTTTTATACTGTCAACAGAATTTATGCTTTTCTCACCTCTCCCCATCTTCCCTGGGTATCTTACTATTTTTTTGCCTAAATTTTCTGTGGTGTTACTGGTGTAACTGGTTTTATTTACTTATTTTTCTTCCTTTACTCATTTGTTGCAACTTAACATTGTTTCTCTCTTTTCATTCAATTTGTCTTTTCTTCTTGGATGTTTGCAGTCATGGAAATGGTCATGGTTGAAAAAAGGTTCTTTGGTACTTCATGGTATGGCAGTGTTTCAGATGTGTTTTTGCAGATGTAACTGTAAAATAGTGACCAACCCAGCTCATTGAAGAGCTTCATCTCAGCAAAGATGGGTAAATGGCTGTTTTCGGGCTGACCAGAGTGTAATACAGAACTACTCAGACAGTAAAAAATTATGTGTAGTGGGCATTATGAGTATGGGTGAAAAGGGGAAAAAAAAAAAAGTGAATAGTAGAAACTCATGTGTGGTGGATTGGCTTCCACCCTTGAGAGACTCCCTTGATCATAGTTCCTGTTTCTTCTCCTTTGTTGTGAACATCTGGTGAACTTTGTGATTCCTGGCAAGGATTTTTCTGGCACACTGAGGGAATACTGAGGGAATCCAGGAAAGTCTTCTTTCAGCCTTAGTAAGCTCTTCTTCAATTTTTTTTCTTTAATCACAGAGATGGACTTCATTTGCTTAATGAAAAGTGAAACTTGAAGTGATGGACCTTAGTGCACTTTGGACAGCACTGTGGAAGAAATTGTCCTTGCCACAGAGGCTGGTATGTGGTGGAGGTGGTGGTGATGCCTTAAGTTTTAACTTTCATATTTTTCAAATCCTGTATTGCCTAGTGTCTAACTCTGAAGTTTCCTGTAGCCTGTTAGTTGCTGTTCTCTCATGCCAGACGGACATAACAAAGCCTCTCCAAGCTTGCTCTTCAAGGACACGCAGACTGTCCTAAGCCCAAAATGTGCAACCCAAAATCTTAGAAGGGAGGTAAGCTTGGAGAAATTAGATCATTAACTGAAGCTTTAATTGGAGAATTAGCCCTGATATGTAAATAAACCAAACTTATAAAAGTGTGGAGAACTTGTGACTCAGGGTCCATCTTGGGAATAGCCTCTGGACTCCCCAGGGTGTACCTTTGAAGGCCGTTCAAATAAATACGTAATTTTACTCCCTTATTCCTGTCTAGTCTCTGTTTGTTAGGTGGCCACCTCAGGCATCAGTGGGTGGCTGTGTTACTCTGAGTTTGCAGGTGGCATGAGCAGCTGTACCAGGAGACTAGCATGTGCTGCCACTGCCCTGCTGCCTTCCCGGCCACACCTTGGGAATGAGAGGGAAGCCATCTGGTGGGAGCTGTGTTGGGGACACCACTAGCGCCAGGGCTGTTTGTGCCAGCAGTGGTTTTGCTGGCTGTGCCTCCCTCTGCATCCAGCCAGCTTGAGCACAGCTGGGAAGTGTCAGGGCACATCACTGGTCCTAACTTCACTGCTGCCTGGCTGGCTTCCTTCCTCACCAATACGGCTGAATGTAAGGATTTAATCCTGCATCCATTCATATGCACCAATAATTGCTTAAGGGACAGTGTTAGGGTATAAATCAGTGGCAGTCATGTGGTCCTTTCATACACTAAGATAATATTATCCTTAACTCACAATTAACAGTTCCTTTCTTGTGCTCTAATCTTATTCTCCATATTTCCTGGTTATACTGTAAGTGGTCGTTTCGAAACTGCTTGTCAACCCAACTAAAGCACAGATGATAAGTTGTCTAATGTCTTTTTGTGTACTATTCGACATTCTGTTCTTGTAAATAATTTATTAGCAGAGAAATTGCAATGAAAGTTTGACTCTGGCTTCTTTCAGATGTTCATCTTGACAGTTTAGGATCTTTCACAAAATATTTATCTTATATCCAAGAACAAAAATGAACCAAGAGACAGATTTGATATTGCATCAGTGGGTTCATTCCACTTTTACATGTTTTTCAGTAAGAGAGGTTTGAATCCCAGCTAATCAAAGTTGAATCAGCGCAGATGAAATGTTAGGAAGCCTTAAGTTGTGAAGGCAGCATGAAAGAGCTGGAGTGCAGAGTTGGTGAGGGAGGTTACCATCGAAGCTGTCTGGAAGCTCAGTTTGTTAGAAAGACTATGCTGTGTAATCTGTTTCATGTTTGTCCCTGATACTTCACTGTCTCAGTCAGAACTCCCTACAGCCCATTTTAAAGGTATTGTGAATCTTTATCAGTTGCTTTGAACATTTTCACAGTTATTTTGGTTTCTACAAAGCAATGTGAAAAGAGTAAATTGTGATTTATCTGAGAGATATTTTGGGATAATTTATTTCCATGTTGCAAATAGAAATTCACATTCTGCGAAGTGACGAAGAGGCAAATTGTCCTCCCCACCACCTTTACATTACTGTGTCTTTACATATAAAACACATCAATAACAATTGTTGTCTTTTTTTTCTTTTTAATCTGACTCTTAAACCGAATTTTCAGTCTGTGGTTTGATTTCATCAAGATCAGGCTTTTGGAATTGCTGCGTTCCCTGGTTTTAGAGCTAAAAGGAAAAACCAGAAGTTGATTCTGCATGTAATTCACACCCACTGAAATACGTGGCTTAACATGGCAGTCATTAAGCTGAATCGAAGTTGTTTGTAGTGTTATATAGCAGTGTACTTGTGATGAGCACGCTGAATGGCTCTTAAGGTGCCTTGTGTCTGCAGAAGACTGTCTATGCAGGCATTAATGTTATTCTTAAGAGAGGTTTTAAACTAGCGCAGCCTTGGTGTCAGGTTGGCCCTTATTCTCGGATACTTTGCTTTTGAAGTAGCAGTTTATCCCTTTGCTAAGAGCACCATTTGCTGCCTCTCAGAGTGCTGTCGTGCTGTACTGGTGGCAATGACACATCACGGCAACCAACAGAGGTTAAGATTCTCCTCCCCATATTACCCAGTGAGTGAATGCGTAAGTTAAAGGAGCACCTCATAGCTTTACCCTGGAAAATCCTCTGGAATATCAACACTGAATGGAATTACAGCCTTGCCTGGATGTAGCATAAGATCATGGATGATCTGATAGACATTGATAAACTCAGCAGCAAATTGTTGAAGCAGTACGCCCAGCTCTGCTGCCTTAGAATACCACTGCTGTTTTACTTGCTGTACTGGGCATCTGCAGAGTGGTAATTTGACCCAGGCAGTTTTCATCACTCTGCCTTTCCAGAGCTCCTTAGTGTCTTGTCTTTAGACTCCCTCTCCCAAGCTTTTGCTCTACTCACACAGTGCAAAACCAGGTTGGATTTCTGAATGCACTGCTCAGCCAGAGAAAATGTGCCCAAGACCTGTTCAAGAGGTGTTCCTGCTTGTCCTGTGTAACAGAGTGTTTTGTGATGTGTCAGTTTGTCTAGCATAGAAGATAAGGTAAAGCACCTTTGAAAAATAGAGACTTTTAAAAAATGGAAACTCTGTTGGCTTTGACAACGACCAAGCAGAATGTAAACAGAATGTTTGCAGCTTCTGGAAACTCAGATAACTTCAGGAATGAAATGAAATGTTGAAATTATTTTTCCTGCATGTATGTTTTAGCATATCAAGAGGTTTCTTTCTCAACGTAAAACCTATACCTGGACACACTCTTATGTGTTCTGTATTTCTGGTTTTCCTCCTTTTAAATTCATACCTATATCTTGGCAACCATGCTCCATTTTTAAACAAAATGTGTTTTACTGTCATTTTTGCAAGAGTTTTACCCAGCTTAGCCATCTGTAGTTCTCCTGTGCATACCTTGTCGCAGGATGCCATTCTTGTCTCTGCAGAGAAACCACATTCTGAGTCTTGTATGTCAGATAAACCTCATTCTTCCATGAGCAGTCTCTCCCTGGTTGCTCACTGAAGCTGATCGCCACACCTGTCCACTCTAAGATTTTTCCTTCAACATTCAGTGGTGACATTGCAAAGAAAGAAATGCTAGGAGTAACACTGAAGGAGGTACAACAGCTGCCAATGCAGAAAATCCTGCCAATATTAATAAACCAAGCTCTTTATAAATGTCCACTCTTTTGAGCAATTAATACCAGCAGAAGATGTATCTTAAGGCAAAAAAACCACCCCAAACCTGTACACTCCCTGCTTCTCCCAACCCCTTTATAAGTCCATAATTTTCCTCTGTTTCTATGCCAGATGGCTTAATTTGACTATCTTCAGATCCCAGAATTTTCCTTCTGGGAGAACTAATTTGTTAGTCCAGTTTACAGGTGGGATTGTTGAAGTTCCTCATTCTGTTTGCATTCATAGCCAAGAATAAGTTCCCAAGAATAAGGTTTTTTGTTCAGATATCCACGTTTGCACAGCATTGCTCTGCGTGGTTTGTGGTATGGATTGAACTCAGCTTGTCTCCACACCACAAGAAGCCCATGGAGCAAAACATAGTGTCTCTGGCATCTTGCGGGACCGCATTCCAGTAATCACAAGAGACAGAATCTCTGTGCACATAAATCATGTGTGTTCAACAAGAAAATTACTACTGCATTTCAGTTTCCAAATACGTCTTCCTAATAATATTATAGTGTACTTGTATTTTCCACAGCATTGTGCGTCTGAGGCTTTTTAAGCTTTGAAGCTCAGCATTATGAATAAATATACATTCTTATTTGTTTTCAATAATGTTTCTATAGGGAAAGGGTAGAGCATGTTCTGTTCAAATGTTTATTGCTTTGATTTTTGATCCTTTGCTTGTATAGAATCACTATTCATCTGAGTGAAGCACCAGAAAGTATACAAATATTAAAAATCTTAACTTTTTTCCACTGTAACATTTCGAAAAGAAATAAACCCTCTATAGAACCCCTCTATACTCATTTCAAAACCTCAAGATATTTTTTGTGTTTGTTGAAAATTTCTTCAAATATATTGCATGGTCAAACTTACTTGTGAATTTAAATTTCTTTAGTTTTCAAAAGATTAAAATTTTTAGAAACCTTGTATATATCTTTTGGGTGAGACTTAGCTCTGCTGGTGACAGCAGCATTTTTCAGCTCATATTTTTTCCTGTTTATGTAGGCATTTTTATGTTTATCCAACCATGAAATGTATATTAGCAGTGCTTCAGACACCTTGGAAGTTAGATTATGTTTTTTGACTGGTAGGAAAAAGCAAATAAAAATAAGAGTTCTTATTCACAAGCTTCTCCCACAAAGTGCAATACCCATTCCAATTTCTTTTGTTTATGTATCAGGAATAAAGTTTGCTCAAGCAAAAGTTTTGGTTAGCTTTCCTGTATTACCATTTGCCAGAAATAAGGGTATGTGTAATTTTCTTTTCCTTTGTGGATGGACTTTGACAGCACATCTGGGTTCATGCACCCTGTACTTCAGCTGTTGAAGGATTTGGATAGGGCAAGAAATGGTTTATCAGCTTCACTTTTGGTTGGTGGGAGTGTTTTAAATTCACCATCTCTCTTTTTTATTTTTTATTTTTTTTAATGGAGAGATAAAGTTATTAAGATTGCAACTTCAAGTGTTAAAACCAGTAAATATATGTGTGCTTCAGCTTGTCCTTACATGTCACCAGATGGTACAATAATATCATAACATACCTGTATTCCACTGGGTGTTGCAGCATTCAATGAATAGGATAAAGGGCAATAACAAATGAGTTGGGATTCTCTTATATTTACAATATGAGTTGCAGCGTTGCTTGCAATGCCTGAAATAAGGCACAATGCTGCAGGGTTAATGGAACAGTGAAATGAAATTGTGAACCTCCACAAATACTGGTCTTGTCTTCTGGTGAAAAAGTAACATTTGACTCTTGAATTCTAATGTAGATTTGAGTTACCATTACTTCTGTGATATTTGCATACAAAATGTGGATGTATCTGATAGACCTTTTTTATAAACACTTGTTTTCATTTGGTTTGATGTGGGACATAATCTTGACTTTGTTATAAGTGGCTGACATTTGTATGCTTCATGCACACTTTCTGTAGGGAATGCAGCAATTCAGATAAGTATTTTTTTATTAAACAAAATAAGTTTGACCTTGTACATGCCAAAACTTTATTTTGATAATTTTACCATCTAGAAACTAAAAGTACAACTTACAATATCTGAAGCGAGCTATGCAGTCTGAACTGCTCTTTTAATACTTTATTGAACAGGTGGACAGTTTTGCTGGTCTGTCCTCATTTTTACTAGGTTATGGACAAGTTTTCAGTGTGAGAGCAAAATGCCTGTTCTTGCTTTTTCAGGTATTTTTAGAAAATACCTGATAGTATCTGGTACTGGGAAGCAGACAATTTAGGATTAAAGAGGCATGAACTCTGTATATGCATTATTGCCTTATAACCAAATGATAGCACACATGCTGTTGAGTTTCTGGTATGTAAAGATGCTTACTGCAGTAAACACTGTCTTCTTTAAAGTATTGGAGCAAGCTGAAAATGCCAGACCAAAAGAAAAAAGATACTGGAACACCTAATGGAATCTAAGGCAATAAATACTTATCTGGGAAGAGATAAACCTGTGAACTGGAACCTGAAAGCAGGTTATAGTGAGGTGGGTGTTGGTCTCT
>WEIT01007096.1:30284-46177 GCA_013389985.1 Dryoscopus gambensis | reverse complement strand
CATGACTTCTCTCTGTGCCATGATGTAAGTCTCTTGGTCTCCTTGTGTGTTTTACTTCCTTGCATAAAACCTGCTGGTCAGAAGCATCAAGTGGAAGTTGGTTTTACTGAAATTCATTTGTCTGTGAATGAAGAGATCATATAAGGAAAAGGTTTAGAGAGTTCCAAGACAGGAGAGAGTTACAAAAATGAGTGCTGACTCAAAGAAAGGCTGTGTGGGGAGTTACTGTAAGGTATTCTGTAGAGGTCTGTTGGAGCTGTTAAGGACATAGAGAGAGATGAAGCAGGAAAATCTTCTGTTTTCTTGACAGTTTCCTCTTGTTAGTGATCAAATATAAAGGAAAGCGACTGGAAAGAAGGGAAAAAAGCTGCTGTGGACATCTTCCTAATCACAAAGAACAACCTGAACTTTTCAAAGAGTATCCATCGTGGCCTAGAAAGTGCAAGAGAGGATTAAAATACTGAAAGAGAGATTGCGAAGATTAATTTTAAAGGCACTGAAAGAAAACAAAGGAACTGTGTACTGAAGAAACTGAGGGCTCCACTTAGGAAATACTGTGAATTGAGGAGTGCTGCCAAAAACTGGAAAAGCACAGGAAATCTCTGCTCTCCTGAAACAAGTGTAAAGGTCAGGACCAGTTTGAGTGCCTTCTGAGCAGGAATGTGGAGTAATTCATATTATTCAGGGTTAAAGTGTGGAGGGCAGGAATGCAAAGGCAGTGATGGGAGAAGGACTTATGGTCTCTAAAAGTTTTTATGTCAGGTTTCAGACCTGCAATTGCCCTGAGTGGTGGAGGTTTGAGAGGTGCACAGGAGGGAACTCCCACCAGGCACGTCATGAGGAGAAAAAGGGAGCAGCTCTGCTCTAGGGGAACTGGGCCCTGCTGCCAGGAGATAACCCTCAGGAGATAAGCCTGTTGCACAGGGAGCACAAAAGTGATCGCACACACAAAAAGTAGAAGAGAACAAGGAAGGTTGGTTCACAGTTGGGCTAAAGTCCTGTACAAAACCAGGGCAGAACACAAACTCCGAATCCTGAGGTCTTGTGCCTAAGGATTATTAAGTGGTTAGTAGAAAAATAGGTATTCCCCTGCTCTTCCACCTCTCTTGGAGGCAGAGATACAATTGAATCGAACCATGGGAATATCAGACACGGGTTGCAGTATTTTTCTGAGCACCTCTTCAGGGTAATTTAAAGAAGGTGGTTTTGAGGAAGGTTTGTGTGCCAGTATTCCTGTGGAATCATCATGGATATTTAGAT
Source organism: Dryoscopus gambensis (assembly GCA_013389985.1). NCBI lineage: Eukaryota > Metazoa > Chordata > Aves > Passeriformes > Malaconotidae > Dryoscopus > Dryoscopus gambensis. Next base: position 44,917 of record WEIT01007096.1, on the reverse strand, counting down.
CAGTGAAACCAAAATCAGCAAAATGGGAAAAGCTGTATTAATAGCTGGAAGCCATCAGCCACTTACAGTTCTTCCATGATTTCTGGTGAAGGCAAAGTCCTTCTTTCAGGATTTCAGCTAGGGTTTGTCTTTTTTTGGGGGCCTCCACTCTGCATAGCCTTAAGCATGTGCAGTGGCATTACTTTTGTGAATAGAAGTTACTACCTAAATGCCTTTTTTTATTTAGTGTCTGAAGAAGGATTTCGGGCATTATGAAAAGTGGGGCCTTATGTGTTGAGGCATTTTGTAAAGAATTAGGGGAAGGGAATGAGAGAGGGATTTCTCTCTCAGAAATGTCGTTTTAGGCATTATGAGTCTGTTCCTAAGACGTTAAATTCCATGCAGCAGGTGAATGGCCATCACTGCTTGTAAAAATTTAAACATTTTGCTGTGAACAGTAATTTGGAGGATCCCAGGAGCTTCAGGTATATAGATGTAGAGATACATGGATTGCAGAGGCCTAGTTCACGTAGTGTCAGTCGATTGTAATATATCACACAGAGAAGGAAACTAAAACTGCATTTTTATTCACCAAAACACGCACAGTGAAAACCACTGAGTGTCAGCAGTCATTGGTCAGGCTAAGGGAACTTTCAGGCAACTCTAGTCCTGCTAGTAAATATTAGCATTTTCTTCCTAATTAAGAGGTTGTATTTTCCTTTTCAGTAGCCCTGTAAGTAGTCTTGACCATTATATATCTGGTTCTCTATGTTATGTTTTATATTATATGTACAGTTCTCTACTTTCTATTAACTTATGATAAGAAAGAAACTTACTCTGGGGTGTGTTTTTCTTAATTTTATGCACTGCAAAATTAATGCTCTTTTGTTGCACATAATTGTGAAAGGTTATTTCAGTGTAGGCTACAGATGTTTTCCTGCTTTCTGAGTAGTTGAAATATAGTTCTTGAAAAAGTAAATTAAAAAGAGGCAGTGAGTCACCTGTGCCACATATATTTTTTGTTTTGTTTTGTTTTGTTGTTTTTTTTAGCCTTTGAGTGAATCTGAGCTTGTTGATGAATTTTCAAAGGACTTTGCCTGCCCCGCAGAGCCCGCAGTACAACCCAAAGCACCAAAGCCCTGCAGCACATCCAAAGTATGTCTTTCTGGGTCACTGGAGAAGCTGACACTGGCAGTTTTGCTAAGACTGGGTAGTGCTACTGTTCTTTCAACTAAAAATTTTCTTCTCTTCCTGATTACCCTTCCTGTTGCCTTTAGTGGAACATGCAGTGTTGTCACTCAGCTCTTCATTGAGCATCTTCTGCCTTTAAATTTAGACTTTCCTTTCTCATTTAGTACTGTATTTAGAAAAAAAAAAGAAGAAAAGCCATTTAACAGGCACATTTTGTGTTTTCTAAGCATATTCAGTAAAATACAGTGTAAACTGTTCTGTTTCAGAAGTCAACAGGTTCTGTGTCTGCAGAAGCCACTGAGGACAAAGTGGCCCCTCATGCCACCGCTTGCACTGTGCAGTCTGCGGCCCCCATGTCTTCAGTAAGTAGTGGAAGCCCCTTCAGCTGGAGCGAAAGCAAAACTCAGTGCTTCATCTATGGAATGGTAGAGCACAGTGTCACAATGCTCATTTCAGTATTGCATGTTCTTCCTCCTTAGTGGTAGCCCTCAAAGGCTGAGTGGTTCACAAAAAAAAAAAAAAAAAGCCAGGTCAAGCACAATCTGAATGGTCAGTGACCTTCCTCAAAGAGGAAGCCAAACTGACAGTTCTTGTGGTCTCTAGCTCTTTACTGCCCTAAAGGGGATGATGTTTTTGAACCTAGTAGGGACTGCAGGGAAAGACAAAACCAGGTTTCTTCAAACTAAAAATTGTTTTTTGCTCTATCAACTCCCATGTAGGTCAGTCCTGTAGCAAATGAAGCGCTGGAAGCCTTGTCCAGTAGCCTAGGAAAGAGGGAGCCTGATCCAGATGAAAAAAAGCCTGCTGTGGACAAAGTTAAGGCAGAGAAAAAAAATCAGACCTCAAAAAATAGACTGTTGATGTAATTACCTTCAGCATTACTCCCATTTCCCCAGGTCACAAACAATGTAGATAATATATTTTCACTGCTTTAAAAAACAAAACGTACTGTTGAAACCAGTTCTGTTCTGCTTAGGAAGTACTAGTAGGATTTCAACACAATGAGTACATCTCCTTAAGAAGTCTGACTATTGCAGTGCAGTAGTTCCCTCATTTTCTGAAAACTGTGTTTTTTATCATGTCTTTCTGCTGAACTGAAGCAGAATTAAGATACCCATCATGGGTAGCACACACTATGGTCCTTTTTCTGAAGGAACCAAATGTATGATGATGGGTTTAAATTAGGAGTTATGCACAAAACCTCAGGGGTTTATACACTTAAGTAGGGAGCCAGAAGTAAGTCACTGAAATGCTGTCTAAGGGAATGCTCTTCATAGGCACAGTCTGAATGCCCCCATGTGCCACCCTAATCCAGATGGAATGGGCTGGAGTCAGAAACCAGAAGCTGAAGTCAGAAACCAGCCCCTCTTGTGTCTAGAATTCTGTCCGGCAAAATTTCCTAAATTTGCCTTTAGTCTCTTTTCTTAGCTGGCATTGTCCCAGCACAATTTGTATGGGAGTAATGATTTTTGAATTGGGCCACTGATTTCTCTGTTCAGCCTTCCTTTGTATGCAGCCCAGGCAGCTGTTAAGTGGATTTCCAAAAATGTCAAGAATTAAGACACAGAGGTATTTTTGACTTTGGTCCACCCTTGTCTATTCACTTAATTCTGCTAGCTCTGTTGAAATGGGTGGAGCCACTTCTGATACACAGAGGAAGAATGAGGCAGAGGAGTGAAGGCTTTCTCAAGAGAAAATGCTTTCTTTTAATTTTCATGAGATTTGTATCTGGTGGTTGGATTGAATGAGAAAGACAATTTGAATCAAAAGACTGAAGGCTGAAAGCTTGCTCAAGTGCATTTCTGTTGGTAGTTGTTTTTCTCACCATGATTCCTATTTTGCCTTCACAGGAAAAAACCAAAAAGGAGCAACACAAAAAACTGGGTGAAGAAGAGGAAACAATTCCTCCAGAGCACAGATTAACAGAAGCCAAAGTAATTTATTTAACGTGCCGTCTTAGTCTTGCTTCCCTTTCATTCCTCAGAATATGTGGATGAAACTGAGACTCCCATTTCATTTTGAAACACTGCTGTTTTAGTTTAGCCACTTTTACAGTATCTAGAAATTCTGGTTTGTAGTTCCCACAAATATCTGGCATCCATCATTGGATGCCTGCATGGTTATAGAAGTGGTTTTAGATGCAGGTACCTGCAGTTTAATAATTCTGTCTGAGATTAGTACACTGGAGTCTTTTCAGCTTCTGATATTTTAGAACTAAATAAATTGGGATTGGTTAAAGCTGTTAAGAAAACCCCAAGGACCTGGATGCTTTAAGTGGCATCTTGAGTAGCAGCAGTAGATGCTGTAGAGGCTGCTGGTCAGATCCTTGTCCTGTGTAACACTTTTTGTTGCTCAGTGAATGCTCCCAGAGTGCTTGTATCACATGGCTGTTTAAGGGCTGCTTGGTTTAATTCAAGGGACTTTTTTCTTTGTAGGATAAAGATGGAAAACCACTTCTACCAAAACTGGAAGAGAAGTCACAGGTAAAAAAGTGACTTTTTCAAATAATTACTTACCAAGTGTCAGCAGGGTTACCCATTGTTCAGTGTAAAATGGGCTGTGTTTTTTGCTTACTTTTTAAGAGATGAAGAGACTTACAGTCTTTTTTTTTCTTTTCAATGGCAGGCTATGAGTGAAAATGATCTTTTAGAGGGTTTGACAAAAGGATTTTCCTGTTCTCCACCACCACCTGCACCATTACCTGCATCAACTGTACTAAAGGTGAGTATGTTAGAGTTCTGAAAACTGGTTTTATTTCAGGTTGTTTGAATAATCCTGACATTTTGTATGTTTCCCTTATGTAAAGTTCCTTAAATGAAATCCAATGACTAAAAGTTAAAAATACTTCTTGCAGTAAGTTAATAGAAGAGCAGGACTTGAAAACCAAACCAAACAAAAAAGTATTGAAGTTAGGTGACCCATCTTTTTACCAGTTACTTGCATAGTAGTGCTTTGCAGCTGAGGATTTTAAAATGTTTTTTGGGAATATTAAATGGACATTGTGAAATCTTAGTCCTTCTAAGGACTAAAACAGAATTATTTTAACCTGTTAAAGCTTCAGCTGTGGTGGGCTTTAACCCAGAATAAGAAACTGAGATGAGGAACAGTTGCACAGTGTGTGGGGGTGTTTCAATCTGAAGTAAGCAAAGGTCCTCAGGAAAAATAAAGTCCTAGAAATTAACGGTGTGGGCACTGTGTTTTGGATGTGTGGAGTCTGATGAGTGTTTTCCTCTGGGTCCCCTGGGTGTCTTGTTCTTCCAGAAAGCCAAGGAGACTGCCAAGCCCGCGAGTTCCTCGGATGTGATCTCTGCTGCTACAGTTTCCTCAGTGCACTCAGCAGCTCCTGCAGCTTCTACCTCAGTAAGAAACCTCTCCTGCAGGTCCCTCCCCCAAACAAGGGGCTGGGTAGTGAGGAGAGGCAGCAGCATGATCCAGACAGCTTGACCAGCGCGGACTGTTGCAAAGTTGAATAATTTATTGCTATAAATGGCTATTGCAGAGAAGGAAAATGTTCCCCTGGGGGGGGGAAAAAAGGAAAAAAGGAAAAGCGAATGAGTGGACACTGCATTTTCAACAGAGTTCCACAGGCATCACCATGACCCTCTTTGAATACCAGGGGAACTCTCCTTTCTGGCATTTATTGCAGTGTTGCTCACATTTTGATCTATGTAGAGGGATCTTCCCCCTAGTGCTCTCAGCGTGGTTTGGAAGAGGAATATAAAGCTCCTCCTGCCTGTGTTGGTTTTAAGGGGTTTTTTTTCTATCTAGGTTTTGGATAAAATTGCAAAACAAATGGCAATTGCCAAACAATCAGTGCCAAACAATTGCCAATCATTTCACAGATCTGTTCTCATTACAGCAGCTAGGCTTATTTATTAAAAAAAAAAGAAAATCATTAAAATAAATTCCATAAGCCCTTCTTGAAATTATGTTGTCTGCAGGTCTAAATGCTGTGTATTTTTTCCCAGCTATTGTGCTACACTGCAATTACAAAGGGAGAGCTCTTTGTTCACTCAAGTTGTACAGTTCATTAGCCAGCACTTATATATTAGATTGATTAATTACATTATTTATGCAGCAGATGTGCTTTCACAAATGTGTTTCTATTTTGTTAGGGAGGAAAAGAGATGGATGAAGCCTTGGATCTCCTGTCTGACTCCCTGGGACAGAGGGAACCTGACCCTGATGAGAACAAACCAGTTGTGGATAAAGTAAAGGTAACAAAAGACATTCTGAAACTTGAGCAATTTGGGGAGAAGGAGGGGTGGGAGGGAATAAACCAAACCACCAAAAAACCGCACCAAAACCCCCAAAATCTGCCATAGTTCTCATATACTCACAGGAGCATATGAAATGAAGATTTTAGATGTTGTAAGAGTAAGGTTATTGGAAAAAAAGTTCCATATTCTTACATGTACATGTATCAGCCACTCTCCAGTGATCTGGATTACTTGTGTGTTCTGTGAAAAATGTTGATTTGGTTAATATAATTTAGCCACTTGGAGGCAAGTGTTAAAATATTACAGGAGATTTGAAATAATTTTAGTTCAGAGCCTTTCACTGCCATTATTCTCATCATTTTTGAGGTTCTTCTTTGGGCCTCAGCTTCTAAAATAGATTTTCTGGCCTTCTTTTTGTCAAGCTTTGACTTTTATAACCACAAGTATCAAGTTCACTTAATCAGTCACATTTTTAAACTTCCTTGTTTCTGCTGGTTTTGCCTTTGTGTAGTCTTTCATAAAATCCTATAAAGGCCCTTCTGCTAATATGAAAATAAATTTCTGCATAATAGTAGTAATAGTAGTGATAAATTGTAATTTTTACTTGTTGTAAATTGTACTGTAAGCTACAGTAAAGTACATTACTGGGGAAAAACAGAACCACCATATGCTGCCTATCAGTAAGCTTAGGCTGGAATCTTAGCTGGAAAAAAAGGAAAAAGAGATCCCTAAAATGTCTGCATTAACAAAGATAAAAACGTTCTTCAGCAGTCTGCTTAAAAACCTCCTTGTGATGTTCTGTGTGGCATGTTCCTGGTATGCTGCCAAAAATCAAAGCAGCATAAGTTGAAAAACAAACGTAGTTTTCAAAACTTTCAGGTGTGAAAACATGCTTCATAGTGAAATGGGGATTTTCCCAGTAGGTTTAAAATTTTAAAGTGGAAAAGGCCATTTGTCCTAAGTTTGATAAGTCCCCTGACTTGTTCATTGCTAATATTTCTAACATGGGTATTAAAGCTGTTAAAAAATTAAATACTTTCAGGAAAAGGCTAAATCTGAACACAGAGACAAACTTGGAGAGAGAGAAGAAACAATCCCACCTGACTATCGAAAACTGCTGGGGTCAGGTGAGCAGGTAAGGAAAAACTTCCCTAGTTTTTATTTGCAACAGTGGAAATTTGAGCCTGTGTGAGCCAGTCTGACCTCTCTGAAATTACAAGTTGAATAACTGAGTGTCTGTACTGTATTTATGTATTAGGGTAAAACATGGAAATATCCTGCAGTGAGAGTAGCTCTGTCCTTGCATGCCTGTAAGTCAAAAAAAAAAAAAACAAAACCAAAAGGAAAATAAAAAAGGAATTTTGTTCTTGGTTTGTGTTTTTTTTCCCAACTGGGCAGTCTGAACAAATAAATCTCTTTGAACTACTAAAGAAATCTGTTCAGAATGGTGCAGCTTCCTTGGAAATCTGTGAATACCCAGTAATGCCATATGTAAACAGCTGTATTTTGAAACTAAAGTGGCCAGTTCAAAACGAGGATGTATTTTTTTTTCTTTCCAAGAGTAAACCAGCAAAACCAACAGCAAAGGATGACATGAAACACAAAGAACAGAAGGTAACATTTATGATGGGGTTTACTGAGGATTTTTTTTAATTCATGATATTTAGTCTGTGATTTTTTTCATGCTCTGGGCTCTGATTTTGTTTTGAAATTGTGTCACTGTAGGCTTAAGGGATGATTCATTGCAAATACTCATAAATGCAGGGAGTAATAGAAGTGGTGTGGACAGTAATGCTTGGGTGAGGTGTTGCTGCGACCCCCCGCCCATTCCCTGCGCCGGCTCGCAGGGGCCGGGGGCTGGGGGGCAACACAGTCCCCTGGGGTCCGTTGAAAGAAGGGGTACAGAAGCTTATCAGAGCTCTATCCTGGGCTATGCATCCGCAGGCCGCAGCAAGCAGTAAGAGAAACACAGTATCGTCTCCTGATGGTGAAGGCAAAAGGGCTTTATTTCGGGTCTGGCGCCGGCAGCGGGGGGAAGGGGGGCCGGGAGGGGGAAGGGGAGAGGGGAACCGCAAGAGGCTAGAGAGTCCTCCAGAGCCCAAAAGCAAAAGAGGCCTCGTGTCTCTCGGCACTCCGTTTTCACAGTTGCAAAGAGCCCGCGGGCACAAGGCTTGAGCCAATGAAAGGCTCATAGGGGAGGGATCATAGGCAGGGCTACAACTTCGGAATATACCATACATTTTGGAAGGGGGAAACAGAACAAACCATTCAAAGGAAAATGCATCACCACAGTGAGAAGTAACTCTTCACAATAAATGCAGTTTTTATGTACAGCTGCATTATGAATGTTCAGGAAATCATGCCTCTTGGAAACCTCAAATAGACATCTCTGCCATATGTGTAAAAATGGTACAGTTCAGGTGTGTTTTTCTTTAAGAAAGGGATAATTAAAGCAGACATAAATTCCATTAATTTGACTGTGGGAAGTTGGGTTGCATGTTTTGTGACTTCAAAAGTAAAATTGTTGCAGAAACCTGCGGATGACAGTGCAGCTATTGGTGCCTTATCGGGTGACTTTGATAGTTGTGCAAAGGCGCCTGCTACAACCCAGCACTCAAAGGTAGGACATTTTCTGCTAATAACTTGCAAAATAAATAGGTTTTCACTCCTCATTGTTCTTTGCAGTAGCTCAGGTTAGGTTTACAGGACACCTGTCCAGATGCAGGGATTGTCTCACTACTGCAGTGGAAGTTGGATGCATTTTGCTGTGTACTAAATATTTGGAAGAAGGAAAGTTTGTGGTAATTAGAGCCTTTTAGAAAAGCTTGGAGAAGTAAGCTGAGCAGAGAAAGGTGATAGCAGTTTTTAGAGTGTCCAAAAACTTCAGAGAGGCAGAGAAACCTTTCCTCAGTGATAGGAGGAACTGTGTAGCAACGGTTGTAGGCTGGAGCTGAGACACAGTTCAAGAGGGTTTTGTGGAGAGAAGAGCAGGGAGTAGCAAAGACTTTTAGATCTGTTATGGAAAACAGTAGAGTAACAAGAAGAAAGCAGAAGGAATGAACTGGAGAGGTTTTGCAATGAGAACAGGAGCAGCAGCTTTGAAACTGACGCTCAAATCAGCTGTAATTCCTGGGAGGAAAGAGCTATGATTCCAAACAGCTCTTCTGGCCACTGCAGAATCCTCAGGCAGTCCTGAAGACAGGACCATTGGTGTTTCAAGTGCTGCTTCATCTGCTCGTGAACTCCAGGGCTAAATCTGCTGCCTGCAGCATTACTGCTCTGTAGTAAATACAAAACCTGCCCATCTCTAGTAGGTTTTTCTCATGCACAGTCTCCAGTCAGCATGGCCTGTGTTGCTGCCAACCCCATTCAAAAGATTGTATTTTGGCAGGTGTCAAAGTAGGAGCCATCAGTGCTCTATTCTCCTTGTAACTGTAATTATTCCTGTTTTTCTTTGGAGTGTAGGACAAAAGTGGGAAGGAAACTACGACCACTAAAGCAAACTCAAAGGACAAAGGAAAGCCCAGAGACTCTAAAACGGTATGAACACATTTATTATAGTATGGACAGTCATACAAGAGGGGCAGCTGGGTTTTGGATTCATATTACAGGGTTGTTATTTTGGAGAGAGTTTTACATCAGTAGGTTGAACTTGATCCATTTTTGTAAAGATGCACATAGGAGAAAGGGCCCTGTCTATTTCAAGGGAAATTGGCAATAAACAATTAAAAAATTTGCCAAAAAAATACGTATCTTTCAGACAGAATGTGGTCTTCTGAGGGGGGCTCAGTGCATGCTCCACAGGCTTCTCCTTCCTAGATTTGTTGATCTAAGAGTCACACTTTGCATGCCTGTAGCTGCCTCAGGCAGGATCTCCACCACTTCTCTCATTTCTTGACAGTTTTGAGTGACAGCACCCCAAAAGGGATTAGAAAGTACTCCTACAACCACAGCCAGGTTCCCAGGTTATTATCACTAATTATTTTTTAAAATGAATGAAGACCTACATACTTTCATAAATATGCAGAATGAACATGGTGGGGAAAGGCAGGCAGCTGTTTCTAATTTCCAAAAAAAAAAAGGAAGGAGGTGGGGGTAAGATAAAAAAGGTTGCCTGGCTTTTGTTATCCATAAATACAGAAAACTGATTCAGGTTAGGGTGAAACTTGTTCCATCATGTTGTTCTCACAGATGATACTTGCAGTAGATGCCTGAATCAGATGATTACATTTGCTCTGGGAATTTTACATTTTACATGTCAGTGATGGGATTTCTTGTTGTTGTTACTAAATCATTACAGGTGCCTTTTGTGTGACCACAGAACTGACTCATAATTCTCTGTGTAACACTGAGGGGTGTCTTCATCTCCTCTTCAGGAGGATGTTGTGAGCTGTGACCTGATCACTGGTGTGGATAAAAGGGTGTTAAAGAACAGGGAATGATGAGGTCAGGCACAGCCCACTCTGTCTGAAAGAAAGCAATTGATGGTGAAAACGTGAAAATATTTGTACACAACAGGAGTCACAAATACTGTTGCCAAACTTTCTGTATTTCAAGTGCAGATTGTATTTATGTCTGAACTGTGATTCTGACAAGTGTCTTGTCACTGCCTGATTCCATGTTTTAGCTTGGTTCAGTTTCTCACTGTCTCATCCTCTCTTTAGGCAAAGGGACAGTCCTCCAGCAGCAAATCTGAGAAGCAGAAAACAAGCTAAACGTTAACCTTGCTGGGTGAGATTTCATCTTCCCTGTTCCCTGGGCTACCACAAGGACAATTCATACTTGTGAATTAAAGCTGAGTTTTGCTGGCAGTTCTTGAACCAAACCAAGGCATGGTTAGAGCTGCTGTTAAGACACAGTGCTTGGGATGACTTTGCACTTCAGTGTCTCCAGGCAGAAAAGGCCTTTTTTCACACCCTTTATTCATTCCGTTTGTACAGAACTACTTCATGTAGCTAAACTCCTTTAGGCTGTGGAATTCCGAGCATTCCAAGGTGTGAGGTGCTGCTTCCCCAAGGTATTTTCACAGAGTGATGAGGACCAAACACATCTCAGCTGGGGGTTTTGATCTTTAGGACAGGGAGCTTGTGTCATTCATTAGCTCTGCTCTGGACCCATCTGGAGCAGGGCCTCACTAGAGGCTTAGTTTCCCATAATTCTTCCCAGATTTATGTTGCGAGTTTTATTTCCAATTTACAGAAGATGAAGACTCTGACTTTTTGACTTTGTTTTGTTTTGTTTTCTTCCCCCCAGGATCCTGGTGCATCGTTTAAAATGTCTTCTTTCTGTGGGTGGATGATTATTCCTGAAGAACAAAAGCTGATGCCAAAAGCACATAGTTATTTTGGGTGGTTTTTGTACAGTGATACTTGCTGGACTTCTTCTCATCTTTTCTTTTTTCCCAGTAGTAGACTCAGGTGGTTTGTTTCTTTCCCCCAGCAATTCAGTTTATTGAGACTCACATAGTCTTTTGACTTTTTTGTAATTTCCTTCAGCGTTCAGGGGGAAAGAATGCTTTCTATTTGCAGAAAATATATTGCATCTGTGAAGAGCTATGCCAAAAAAAACAAAACAAAAACAAAAACAAACAAAAAACCAACCAACAAACAAACAAAACGAAAACAAAAACAAAAAAAAACACCAAAAAACCAGAAAAAAAAATCTGCAGACTTTTGCACGTAATCTCCACATAGTGCCTGTAAATCTCTGAAGAGTTCATATGTGCTAGCATTTTTTAATGTTGCAGTGAATGCATTAAGTATTCTGGAATATAGTGAGCTTTAGTTACCCTCAGCTGAGCCGTGCAGCCTCTTGCTCAGGCCAGTTCCTGGTGGGGAGCTGCAGGCCAGCTGTGGGGGTAGCTAAAGAGTGAGAAACTGGGGATGAGCCGCTTCTTCCAGCACGTCTGGACATAAACCAGGTATTTGGGATGCTGCCTTTAGCAGTAGTTAAAACACACTAGGGCAGGACTTTTTTTTTTTTTTAATTACCATTATTTCCAATTGTATCTGTACTGTTATCTCGTAATTTCAGGAGTCTCCTGGACTGGGCAAATAACAAATGTAACAGCTACCAACACATGCTGGGGGGAAAGAAAGGAGGGGCATGAGCCCCAGCAGCGATCAAAGTTCAGGTCCATGGGTGGGCTCCTTTTAAAAGTTCAGGTCCATGGGTGGGCTCCTTTTTATCTTATTTTGCACTGTTCCTGGCACTCCAGCACGGAATGCAGGGATGGGGCTGCAGGTGATGCTGCAGGGAGCAAAGCCCCATTTCTCCTGTTGCCTGCGGGGACAGGCATGGCCAGGCGCCTCTCACGGGTCGGCTGCCGCAGCCCCAGGCTGCTACCACCTCCGTGGGTTTTCCTCTGCCCCCCTGCCCTGCAGAACATCCTTTTGCACATCCTGACACGTGCACAGCTCCACTGTGGGCTGGCAAGGGGCGGCCACTGGCAGCAGAGCCCAGGGTCTGCAGGCAGGGATGGCGTGGGAACTGAAGTTGGGGATATATAGACTCGTGACTGTATTTGCAGTCTGCACCGTGCCACTCCAATAAAGTTTTTAAGGATGCACTGTGCCGCTCCTGGCTTTTCATTTATCACTGCTGCTGTCAGGCAGAAGGAAGCCTAGAAATAATAAAAACCCCACAAATGTTGGCAATTTAAAATTGAATCTAACATTTAAAAAATCGTGCAAAATACTGAGTCAGCTATGCTGGAAAAAACCTTTCAGATCGAGTTCTACCTGTGACCCAACACCACCTTGTCACCCAGACCATGGCACTGAGTGCCACATTCACTCTTTCTATAACACCTCCTGCAACAGTGGCTCCACCACCTCCCTGGGCAGCCCCTTCCAGTGCCCAGACCTTCTTTCTTTATCTGTTGGTGATGCTCTGTAAAGGCCTTTGAAATAAATAGGGCAGGACTACTGGTCCTTTCAGCGCCTTTATTAAGAATTCAGCTCAGCTTGAGTGGGGTGCCTGAGGGGTCACGCGCCAGCCACTGCTGCTCCCTGGATCGACGCCGAGGAGGAGGCTTTAAATGCAGCTTTGTCCCTGGAAGTGGCAGAGCTGGGGCTTCTGTCCTCGTGGGAGTCTGTAGGAAGACGCCTTACTGGCTTGGATGTAGGAGTCCTTACTCTGCTTCAGTGCTTTTTAAGTTAGGGAGACTAAGAGGTCTTAAAAGCTGTCCAGAGGTAGCTACTTTTTCTCCCCGTTCTGGGGAACTGTTCATGTCTCCTAGTTTTCTGTTAATTAGTTTTTCTAAGGCTTTATCTTCTTTGAATTGCACTGGTTGTTACTTATTTGCATACTGTCACTTCCTTTCCGGGCGCCATTTTCTTTTAGGGAGCAGCAGGGGCGATATTCCCGACGGAAACACAAACAGCAACAAGTTACACAGAACAAGTAACTACAACAGCCAAAGAATAACGGTAGGGCAATCAACAGTAATAAGCAACCGGTAATAAGTAACATTAACCATCAAAGAAGTAATTACATAACATTTTGGTAACAGGCAATATTAACTATCAAGGAGGTAATTACTTTTTGTAACAAGTAATATTAACCATCAAAGAGGTAATTGCGTAAGCTTTTGGCTCTTGTTTCTAACAGCCTTCACAACCTCCTCAACTGCGTGCTACAGTTTCTTTTCCCACTTGTCCTTTGATTTCAAACCTGCATCGTAGTTGGTTAACCATGACCAAATCTAACTTGTGGAGTGCCACTGTGCAGGGAGGCACTTGGAAGACCAAGACATAAATCACCGAGATTTATTGTGCCCAGATAAAAGCACAATAAATTCACAAGTCCTGAAATACCTGTGTGTGAGGTCCCATTTCCGCTGTAGGAGGGCCACAGTGCATCTGCACACACCATCCTAAATTAAAAGGATGTGGAGGGAGTAATAATGGGGCTCTGGTGTACCCGGAAGGCCACCTAATTCTCCCCGGAGCTGAGCAGTTAAAAGCAGAAAGTAGAAATGGCAATTACTGCTCACAAAAGAAATGACTGCACTGAAGGGCACAAAGACCTTAATCTGAAATCGCCTGCAATTTGAGTTTTTGTGAAATTCCCCTCTTGGCTCTTAAAATGTTTTAAAAGCAGCAGTCAGCAGTGCTTGAATAGCATAAAATGTCACAGGCGTGACGCACAGCTTTCTCAGAATTCCTGTTTTATATAAAAATATATGTACATATAAAGAATGCATGGAAATTCACCTTGAGCAGGAGAAAGTGGTGCTTTCTGCAGGGTTGTGTCAGAGCCCGACAAAGGCCCTCAACAAAGGAACAGGGTGGCCTTCACAATACCCATGAATTGAGTTTGGACTCCTTAGGCAGCTTTGATCTCCAGGTGAGAGAAAAGGGAGGTACAGTCAAACACTTTTGGGATTAGTTCTAGGTTATGATTTTTTTCCTCCACAGTCTTTACCTTTGTTAAAATTCCATCTGCTTTGGTATATCTGTGAGGAAACTGAGGCAGGTTGGAACGACAGAGCACATAAACACCAGGGACTTAATGTCAAGGGCATGTTTGCAAGAGCTAAGGAATCAAGTGCCCTTAAGCACAAGTGGCAATTAACTGGTTTTGGTTTTTTTTAAGTTTGGTACAGAAATAAAAGTTTTTGGCAGGTAAACAGAACAGACTGTTCACAACTGCCTTTAAAAAAACCTCCACCAATAAAAACCCAACCGCCAAGATTTCAACCCTGCTTTCTTAACACTGGATGTGGCACTCAGTGCCATGGCCTGGTTGTCAGAGTGGTGTTAGGTCATAAGTTTATTACCCTGCAGGTGACACAGGAGGGCCATCAGGGGTGACCGAGTGTCTCCTGCAGTGACAAGGTCCGGCCACGCCACGGGTGGGGGCCACGCCACGGGTGGGGGCCGCGCCCCTTTCCCCACTGGCCACGCCCCCTCCCGTGTCCCCGCCCCTTTCCACACGGAAACCACCTCCTCGGCTTTGGCCCCGCCCCCAAGCGCCCTCCGCACCTCTCATTGGCCGGTGGCGTCCCCCTCCCACCACCGCGACCTCTCATTGGCTGGGGAGTCGCGTCGTGTCCGCCGCAGTTTCCCATTGGCTGCAGGCGCCGCTGTTGTTTTTATTCCTGTTACTGTAAATAGGAGCGGGGCGGGTGTCACCTGCCACCTCTTGTCGCCTCTTGTCACTTCTTTACACCTCTTATCACCTCTCACCTGTTATCTTTTTTCACCTCTTACTTCTTGCCACCTGTCCCCTGTCACCTGC
>WEIT01007096.1:1875-15936 GCA_013389985.1 Dryoscopus gambensis | reverse complement strand
TGACTGCCCCATCTGGTTTTAACGATTGACCCATTAACAGAAGGCACCCGCCCTCCTTCCCCTGGAGTTACAAGAGATAAAAATATCTTTCAACCGGTTTTAACAGATGAAATAGAATAAAATTTTTGGTTACATATTGCAACCCAAGACACTTACACTGCCACCCGTTGTGATGTGGCTGTGAAACACACAACCACTGAACAGCAAGTAAAACCAGTGACTGTGATCAATGCTTCATCATAACCCCACTTTAAACATGCTGTGGATTGAGTAATTTTGACACAAACCAGCATGACAGCAAATGCATATTCCCTGAAACTCACTGTGTGCTCATTTGAGCAGTGTTACATAGAAGCCAGGAAGTGATTTTCATGGTGGACTGTCAGCAAGAGGGATTTCTCTGCAGGATGCTGTGCTCAGAGCAGTGCTTTCAGATGAGTAAACGTTCTGTGTGGTATCCTTGTCCCAGCACAGCCAGGAGGGCATGGTTACAAAAGCCACCTGCAAAGGTTTTAGGCTGCCCACAGCTCCCCTCAAGGGACTGCAGCCACCCAGCATTAGGCTCAGCTCTGCAATATCCTCCATAAATAATTCCATTTGCTTCAACTTTGTGTGTGTTGACCCACACTTATTCTTCTGGGACACTCTTGGCCAGCTCTTTCCTGTGCATGATCAGGAAACCAAAGCAGACCTGCTCATTTTGCTGCAGATCCTTGCAAACTGAGTTTTCTGGGACTGCTGACTCTCACTAGCAGCTCAGAGATCATTAGGGAATCTAATTTAATGTCCTGGCAGTGTACAACTGCTTCCCACAGCAGGCATGGATACATGGCAGTCCCTGGATTTGGAAGCCCCCCAGCAATGGTTCTCCCACTGTTCCAAACAGAGACTGAGTCCAACCCTCTGAAAGGAAACAGTGACATTTTATTCCTCTTCTGGTTTCCCCTGCCAGAGCACACTGCTCTTTTTTTGTATCTGTTCTAGGCCTCTACCAAACCACCAAAGGGCAGTTTGTCTCCTGAGAGCCCATGACATGAAATCTTTGACCAGAAAAAATAATCCCAAGTCAGTCTGCAGTCTTCAAAGGAACCTCCTCGAGCAGCTCCAGCTGGGGACAGCCCAGTTCTGAGTGGGCTGGGCTGTGTGGCTCAGTGCTCCCTGGATGCAGACAGCCCAGGAGTGCTGCCAGAAGCGTGGTGAATAGAAGAGAAGTTCATCTCTCAACTATTCCAAACCAGAGTCAGGAGATGATCTCCCCAGGCTCCTGTCCTTGCCTCCTCCAGCCAGCGACCAAAGTGAGGTTCCTGCTCTTCAAGAGGTGGCAGAGGATCATCCTTTGGTACAAAGGTCATCTTCTGCCTTGGTGTTTCAGGTACAGGAAATATATGACAGGGTCAGAACACCCATTTCATGCCCCCCAGATTCTCGTGACTTCATCATGCCCAGCTACATTGTGGGATTTTTCTCTTGCTGCCAATCTTAGGCTGTGCAGCTGGACTTCCCTTCAAGATCTGGGAAGTTAAGGGGTAAGGTCCATCACCCATTGCTGCTCTCCTAAGAGGGCACACAAGCATATGCAACACTGCCTTCACAGAGGTGCAGAAATGTGACTTTCAACCCTTTTGTAATTCTCTTCTTGTCCCCCAGGCTCACACAGCCTGAATTCTGCTTTTTACCTAACCTCAATCCCTGTAGTCCTGATTTTTTCTTTCCTTTTAACACACAGGAGGTCTTCATGCCACATGTAAAACTCAGTCCATCCTCACCTTTCCACCTCTCTCAGTCATTTTTCAAGCTGGATATAAAATCTGTCTGTCTCACAGATTAAACATCACCTGAGAGAAAGAAAAAAAAGAATGAAAGCTGTCTCCAGCTCTGTTTTGCCCTGATAGCAGAGGGACAATATATAGAAATCTCTGCCCTGCCTTTTACAAGATCAGTTAATGGCCATGGAGTTCTGCTGCTATTTTTAAAGCTTTAATCTCCTTGCTTTCTGCTGGCACCAGGGAAAGTGAATAGGTTGCTATCTCCTCGCACATCTGTGCTGCAGTTCCTCTCTCTGTGGAGGAAACCAGGGGTACTGCTCCCTACAAAATGTCATGGTGGGATTTTCAATTGCTCTTGGCTCTGACCCCTTTAACAAGCAAAGTGGAGGGCAGAAATGCACTTTCAAGTACTTTTAACCATCTCACCTTAAAACTACTTGAACAAGGACTGTTATGTAAGGTGGGTTTGAACGTCACTCTTCAAGTACCATTAAGGTGGAAGTAGTAGATGCAGGGTCCCTTGTTAGCACTGCATTCCCCACAAGACAACAAAACCATAAATAGAAGCAGCAATAGAAGCAGAAGTCTACATTTCATGCAGAGACAAAACCTTGACTCAGGTCTTGAGGGGATGTGGCAGAAGCCCTGGGATAATGCAGGTCATGGCAAAGCCGGTGAAAATGCTTGCAAATTTATGTCCTCCATCTCTCTGCCTGCTCTTTGCTCTTCAGACCTCTGACAAAGTTGGCCAAATGTGCCCAACAACTTCTACTGGCCTGACCAAAACTGCAGCTTCTTCAAAAGAGGACATGTCCCCAGGAGGATCGGGTAAAAACACCATTAGGTATAAATGCCCGTTGGAGAAAAGCCAGTGACTCATCTGGCCAGCAAAGGGCAGACTTTTCCAGCCAGGCACAGGCGAATCGCCTTCTCCTCCGGCCGGGCAGACTGACGGGGACACAGTGCCATCAGCTGGGCACTCGCAGCCACCGGCCCAGCGCTTTCCCACCCGAAGGCAGGGACTCCCCACAGGCACATCTTTTCCCTGGAGAAGCTCCTTGTGGCAGACAGCAGCGCACGCAGAGCCGGCGCCTGCCCTAGGTGAGCAGAGCAAGCCAGCCTGCAACACAGAATCAGTATTAGGAGATCTTGAGCCCATTAAGAGGACAGCAGCTAATCCTCGCTGCAAAGGAGCTTTGGGGACCTTGTGTCCTGCAAGGTGCAGCCTGCCATCCACCAGCACTTGTTACCTGGAGGTTGCCATGTGTGCTGGTTTTGGCTGGGATAGAGTTAATTTTTTTCAGAGTAGCTAGGCAACTGGACACGGCTGTTTTGGGTCTGTGCTGAAAATATTACTGATAATCCAGGGATTTTTTTTTTACGGCCGAAGAACGATTGCACAGCATCAAGTCCTTTCCTGCTTCTTACACCGCCCCACCAGCAAGGGGGTGCATAAGGATTTGGGAGGAGGCACAGCTGGGAGAGCTGATCCCAACTGATCACAGGGATATTCCAGACCATATGGTGTGGGGGGAGAAGGAGGAAGAGGATGTGTTTGGAGTGATGTCCTTTGTCTTCCCAAGCCACCTATGATGGAGCCCAGGTTTTCTGGGGATGGCTGAACACCGGCCTGCCCACGGTGAACTAATTCCTTGTTTTGCTTTCCTCATGTGCATGGTTTTTCTTTCCTCATTAAACTGCATTTATCTCATGCCATGAGTTTTCTCACTCTTACCCTTCTAATTCTTTTCCCAATCCTCTTGGAGGGACAGTGAGTGAGCAGCTGCATGGGGCTTGCTGCTGGCTGGGGTTAAATCAGTGACATTGGTGGTGGCCCTGGCCCTAGCAGCAGTCTGCCATGGAGGCAAAAGCTTCTGCCCACAATTTGCTTTGGGAACTTTTTAAAAATAAATGGGAGGTCCACGTGACAAGCTGGAGCGATAGTATTCCTTAATCTTTAATGGCCAGAGGAGTGCAGCTGACTGTATAGCCCAGCAAAGTGCAGATAGCCTCGAAAACCTCATTAATTATGCTTCCTCTTCCCAGCTGCAACTGGTCTCTCCGCTGGAGTATGCCAGCACATCTCTCCCTGAAGGGAAGAGCTCTTATTTTCTCTTCTCCTCTTACCTTCTGCTACATGAAAAAACCAGGCAGCTGCAGACTCTTTTTCCCAGGTCTGCTTGCTGTTATGCCAGGTGAAAAGAACTCCCTTTCTCTTCTTTTTTCCTCTTTTTGTTACCTCTACTCCTCCACAGTTTATCTCCTCACTTCTTTCTGCTGCTGGCTGGCTGCAGGGCTTCTCAAACCTGGTTTTAAAATGCAAACTGACTTTGGACTGGGTGGCTCTGGGCCAAGCCTTGTCAGGCAGTGGCTAAGAAAACGTACTTATTCCCTGCTCTCTGACATGGGTCAAAGCTTATTCCAATAGGTGCTTTGGCATGAGAGGAGCAACCTCAGAAACTGACAAACTGATGTGATTTGAAGGACTCAGGCTTCAGCTTCATGGGTGGGTGACTCCTGAGCAATGTACGTGTAGCGGGTCTTTTTGTTTCTTTCCAGCAGTTCTCATGAACTCCTCTGGCTCTGCTTAATCTGAGCCGTGTATGTGGGTATATCCTATTTATACAGATATATCCTCTCTCCTGAAGAGCTTTTTTCTCTCTCTCAGGGGAATTTGAGGGGATTTTCCAGGCTGACCAGTCAGGAGGCTCTCTGGGAGTCACATTCCCACTACCCAAGTCTTTAACTGCTGGGACTGAAGCTGTTTCATAGCAGACAGAGACATCAGAAAAGAAAGAAATTCACAGTAGTTAAGTGAAATTGAAGGCCCAGCTCATCTGAGGTGGGTCCTTTTGAAATTTACCCAACAGGGTCAGTAGAAGAAAAATAAAATTCACAGCAGGGCAGTGTCCCAGCCACAGCACAAGCCTTGACAAGGCACAGGGCAATGGATGGCGTGAGCAGAACTGATTTTACTGGGCTTGGATATTCCCTTTTGTCACTCCCACAGCTCATGTAATTTAATGCCAGGACAATTTTCTAGGATGGAGAATGGCTGTTTTTAGCTACCATGAACTCTGTATCAACCTGTGGCACTGAAGGGTTGTTTTCTGCAGGCTTGGACGTACCCAAAATATGCACCACCTATTTCCACATGCAGTTTTTGTTATCGCTCTACTCATCTGGACAAGACTGTGACCCAGGGCACAGCTGCAGGTGTCTCTGTGATGCTTCTGGTGCCACGGCATGGAGTAGGAGCCAGAAAGTTCAGATGTTTGTCTCAAAAAGGGAATAAACTCAGACAAAGTAGCTGACTTAAAATACGGGTGTGAAATGGTGTGTGGTGTACAAGGGAAAGTCATGCGTGATAGCAATATCAAGAGTATGAAACAGGGACATGGAAACAGGAAGTGAAAGAGAAAAGAAATGTGGAATGTAACAGTGAAAGGTGCTCTGGAGAGCACAAGGTGCCTAACTGATCAGCTTAGGAATGGTTCTCTGTCACTTCATCTGGAATCATTTTACACAGATAATAACCCTTGTAAGAACATAAGGAGTACCAGGAGCCATGTGCAGGTGTTTTCAACAAACCTGCTGAATTAATCTGCAATGGAGCAGGATGTTTATGTCCTCTGGAAGAGGCTGTGGCTCATCACCAGGCCAGAAACACTCTTCTTCAGGAGCTACAGGGCTCCTGTGGGGCAGCCTGTCTTGCATCCATTGCCTTCCCAGCTAAGTGTGCTTACAGGAATCAGGTTTCTACCCAGGCAAACAGCAAAACTTCGAAATCCAAGTGCTGTGACTGATAAAGGAGGTGCTTCATGCCACATTTATTTTTTTCTTATTTTCGCTTCCCTTCAGAAATACCCAAAGCTTGAACTTCAGGCTGCAGGGAGCAAGGGGGAGAAAGCCAGCACAGCCACTCTGCTGTCTGGTACAGAATGTGTCCTTAATGGATTCAGACTCCAAGTTTTTCTGTCACATTGATGATGTCAAGCTAGAGTTAGGGAGAAAAGGATTTCATCCCACCTATCCTGACTTACTACGTACTAAATGATGATGGCGGTTTTTACATCAATGTCACTAAACTTTCCTCTCTCCTTGCAATTCAGTACTACTAGAGACAGATTTACCACTGACTTACAGTGCTTTAAATGATAAAAATACTGTTTTTAAAGATTCAAAACCTCATTTGACACTATATTTATAATGGGCATGAAGATAGCACTAAGTGAAGAGCAGTTAAAGTCCCAGAGTTTGGGGTTTTTTGTCTCATCCCACAAGTTTTCTCACTTTTACCCTTCTGATTCTCTCCCCCATCCAGGTGGTGGGGCAGTGAGTGCGTGATTGTGTGATGTCTGGTTGCCAGCTGGGGTTAAACCAGAATATGTGTATAAAACCAGAAATGCAGAGGATTTAAATGGGAATTCTAGGGGAGTAAAATCAGTTGCTCAAGTTTCAGAACATATTTTACTCTCCTCCCTTTCTAATTGGAAGACTGTTATGAACAAGTCCGGATATCAGCAAAAAATTAATCCGTGTTTATTAATCCGCAGCTGGGAACAGGGGATGTTGGGCAGTCCACCATCCCGCTCGACAAAACAGACAAAAAAATGATCCAACAACAGCCCTCGACCACACAAAGCTCACCCGTCTCACTCCAACACACCACCCAAAAAGTCCACCCCCTTGCCACGAGGTCCCCTTTTTATATCCCAGTCCAATCTCCCAAAAGTCTTGGTCCCAAGTATCCGCTTCCCGTTTGCTCATCCTTTCCAAGGCTCCATGGGACATGTAGTTCTCCCTCCTAAGAGAGCTACTGGGTCTGTGCTTTGATGTTGTGTCTCCTTCCTGCCTGCCGTCCATCTCTCTTGTAGTTCCATGAAATACATAGTCCTCCTCTGAGGCAGCAGCCAAACCTGTACATTGCTTAGACATACTCAAATACTTTATTAGTTATCATACTTCGCATTGAACTGAATCCTTTTTAATGTTTATAACAAGACTACCAAGAAAATTCATTAAAAAAATCAAAGCTCTACTATACTACGTATATGTACATAACACACAGTTCTTATCACAAAGCTATGTTTGTGTGCAGATTTTAATTTTAAATAGGTGCAGAAACAATAAAGCAGATTTGATAGTCACAGCCTTCTCTGCATGCACATAAATAAAACTGTGTGTCTCCAGTGCAATGACTGGTTCAGAGAACTGAGGGAAAGCCTGTTTTCCTCTGCCCACTGTCCTCTGTTCCTGCTGTGCAGCAGAACTCTCTGAGAGAGGCAGCAGAAACTGCTAGTGGGGAGAAGGGAACTTCACAAACCTTATTTTCTGGAGTTATGATAGGAACACCGCACTAATTACATTCAAAGACCACGAGCTGTCAGCAGACTGACTTCTGAGGCTTTGTTGTTCATCAGGGCAATGAAGCAATAAACAAGCATTGTCATTGTCTCTTAGCCCACCCACGGTGACTCTCTGCTGTGCAGCTCAGCCATTTTCAGGTAGCTTGATGGGATGGAAGCCTGGGAAGTCTTTAATTGCTATCAGATTATTTCATGTCCCATTCACAGAGGCTTCTCTCCCGCCCCCGACCGTCTCAAAATAGGGAAAAAATAGGGAAAAGAAAAGAATGATGCACCAATTAAGGGCCTGCTGAGGCAGTTTGTCTGTGACTCACTCCTTGCTTTCTCCACTTACAGACCCCCAAAACCACAGGAGGGCTCCAGGTCGGTGGTGGAAGTGAGCAGTCTCGTGGGGTTGAGTTTAACCACCCCAAAAAAGGCCTTTCCAAAGTCACAGGGACCTGGAGCTGCACAAGGAGAGGGGTGAGTTGGTGCCAGAGCCACACTGAATTGCACACTAGCAGCTGCAATGTCTGTAGCAGTCGCCACGGGGTCCAGACCTTTTAAAAGCCAGCATAAAGAAATTTTACTGTGTCATAAAGGCCTTCCTCCTCCCTTGTTATTTGGTTAGCCTCGTTTCTCAGACAGTTTTTGTATCATTTTTAACTACTTCCAAACCTTCTTCCATACAGAAATGTCACAACCTCTGCCTCCTCCTCTCACATCCCATAGATTTATCTGGCACTGATACATAAATGTAAGTGCTGCGGTCCAGGTACTGTTTGAAGAAAACACAACAGCCTTATCTTATGCCTGGAGCAGGAACAATAGAATGCTAATATTCTTTTTCTCATGACTTTCAAGATAGTAAGTGTCTCAGTTTGAAAAGATAGGTGTCAGCTTAAGGAAGGCAGGAGCCTCCCTTGAAATGGAAAATGTAAACCTGCTCCCTCCGAATTATTAGAATTTTGGAATTAAGAGGCTCTCAGGCAAAGATATGGCAATAGGAATAACAGTTCTTTACTAGGAAAAAGGAAAAAAAACAAATGCAAGAGTACAAAACAAAACAAAACAAACCACTGACAGAGTCAGAAATATAACCTGACACCCTGTTGTCACAGGCTGTTGGTAGCAGTCTGATTAAACGGTGGCTGCAGTCCTCCTGAATTGGCAGATGTAGTCCTGTTGAAGCAGTGATCTTGTAGAAATGGTCTGGTCTTCCTTAGAAAGTCCAGTGGTGGTTGTGTAGCTCCTGCCCTCTGGAAATCCAGTGGGAAAAGGCTCTGTCTCAGCAAAATTCTCAACCTTTTATCCAGGTGGGAATGCTCGGCTCCTTCCCCCTGGGTGGAGCATCTCACAATAGGATGATGAGTTATGGGATAAGGCACTGATGGGCTATTAACAGCAGATAGCCCAGAGGGAGGAGGCAGGGAACATTGCCACACCTGATTTTAACAGCTCATGAAGATGGTAATCAGAATACAGACAACCCAGGACAGTAAGAGCTTTTAAGAGGTGGCCAGATAAGGCTAAACCTTGGTTTATGCTTCAGGTGTTAAGTGTAAGGAAGCGCTATGTTTGGAGGCAGAAGAAAACTGCTCTGGGGAAAAATCATTCCTTAAAATTCTAACCTTTTTTAAAAGAAAAATTTGGTAAATAGATGCATCTAATTCACCATCCTGCATGGAGACAGATTAAATGCAACTTCTGCTTGTATTGTTCTGTGATTACTCAAGTTGGTCCATTACGGTTTTAGGGGCCTGAAGTATTTCTCCTCCAACTTCTTGCGATTGTTTCTTTTGGGTCTTCTGTCTGTGACATTTGTTTTTGGCCTAAAATATGCCAAGAGTGTTAACTTTGAAGATATTCTTTAACCCGTCTTAGCACCACCATGTGTGCCAGGGCCTCAGCACCCTCAGAGGGAAGAATTTTCTTCCCAACACCTAATCTAACTAACCCTGCTCTCTGCCAGTATGAAGCCATTCCCTTGCACTGTCACTCTAGGTCCTTGTAAATTGTCTCCATCTTTCTGGTCAGCTCTTTCAGTTATTGGAATTGAAATTAGGTCTCCCCAGAGCCTTCTCCTCTCCAGGTTGAACAATCCCAGTTCTCTCAGCCTTTCCTTGTATGAGATGTGCCCCGTCTCTCTGATCACCGTGGTGGCCCTCCTCTGAACTTGTGTTCAGAAGAGTGAACCCACAAAACTGTGGAAATATTTCTCAATGGTGACACTTCCCCTGCATTTGCAGTTTAGAAAGAAAAAAGCATGTAGTAAGATGTCTGGTTGAGTCTTTCCACACAATCCAGACCTGGAATTAAGATGTGGGCCCACAACTTCAGAAATCAATTTAACCACCCACCCCAGTACACTGCAGAGGCTTTCAGTGTTACTGGTACCCTGGGTATCTGACCACAGGCACTATTTCTGACCCAGCCACCTCCCAGACCAAGAGACGAAAAATCCCTTTGGATTTTAGTATTTTATTTCTAAATTGTTTGCAGAAACCCTTGATTCATGGGCTCATGGTCATGGTCAGTGTCCTTGTCTCTGGACAGCCTGAGGCATGGCATGATCACAAATGATTTTTCTTCCTCTTCTTCTGACTGGTTTTAAATTGGAACTACCAGCCCAGGCTGTGGGTGTTAATAGAAAAAAATAAGATATCAGGTACGTGGAAGATAACATGAATATTCAAACCGCAGCCAAGGCCCAGCCTGGTGCCAGTGAATGCAGTCCCAGGAGATCTCTAGATGGAGCTGGGAAGACTGGAGCAATGCTTCTGTATCCTTTTGCCCTGGATTTGTGCAGTGCTGCCAATGAGGAAGGCACAGCCATGGTGGGAGAGGACTCACAGAGGCAGAGATGGCTTTAGAGAGGCATCCTTCACCACATTCACTGGCACGTGGTAAAATCTCTCCATGATGATGAATTTCCACACTGGAAGTGGGCTCCTGTCACTGTGTCCATGCCAAAAGCGCTGCATTTTAATTCCAGAGCAGTGCTCAGAGCCGCCAGAAAACCACCATGCCACACTGCAGCCCTTTGGCTGCATCTCTGCCAAATGCCATCATCGCAAAACTACTATTCCTTTCCAATACCACAGCTTTGGGAAAAAACCCCCTTCTTTAAGATTGGATTAGTGAGCCATGATGTAAAGCAAAGCTGCCTCACAAGATGTCCAACCTCACACAAACATTACGGAATGATGTCTAGAGAAGGGAACAGAGCTGGGGAAGGGGCTGGAGCACCAGGAGAGGCTCAGGGAGCTGGGAAAGGGACTCAGCCTGGAGAAAAGGAGCCTCAGGGGAGACCTTCTGGCTCTGCACCACTCCCTGACAAGAGGGGGCAGCCGGGTGGGGGTCAGGCTCTGCTCCCAAGCCCAACTGGACTGTCCAATGCAGGGACACCTGGAGCAGGTGACACAGGAACATGTCCAGATGGGGTTTTAATGTCTTCAGAGAGGCAGCCCTCCGCAAAAGTTTGGAAGAAGTTGGCATTATAGATGTATATTGTGACAGAGGATCTCCGAGGCAACTTCCAAAGCTCGTGGTCACGTAGGGCATGAGCATTTCAAGTGCTGAGCACAGGTAAGTTGCATTGCACAGTAATTTCTTGCACAGCCGACTGTCACTGTTTCCTCTGTTTAATAGTTCTCCACGAGCACAATTTTGACAGCCTTTTCTGTGCCACAATTATTAAGTCTCTTCTTTCACCTCTAAATAATTTCCTGCACTTAAGCATCGTTATTCCTTCAATTGCACAATTATGTCACCCTCTTAAAATCCATGCTATATTCGGGCATGAAGAATACACTGTTGGATGCATCGATTCTCTTTTTAAATTTCCTTTTAAGCCAAAAATAACAAATAATGAAAGGAATAAACGCCCACAAAGTCGCGGTATTGTCCTGTTACACAGCAGTCACCGAGATACCAGGTCAAAAGTAGCTTCTCCAACAAAAACGCAACGCTGGAGGAGGTTAAAAGGAATGTCGGTGGGTGAGCTGTTCAGTGCCCCGCCACCCTCCGTGGAAAAGTTGAGCTGGAACTTCTGGTGTCAAACTGATGTCAGCGGGCATCACCAGAAGGAGTTTGGAGGTATTTATAGGGAATGGAGGTATTTTATATGGGTTGAAGAAAGGCCCTCTCAGGGCGAATGGACCAACCCGACCCCGCGGCGGGNCCCGCCGACATGGATGAGGAGAGGGTGAGTCCCCGCGGGGCAGGGGCTGCGGGCCGCCCGGGAGCCCGGAGGGGCGTTTCCCCGGCGCTTCCCGGCGCTCGGCCTGGGAAGAGGGGCTGTGAGGGAGGACAGCGGCACGGGGGAGGGATGCTGGGGTGTGTCACCTGCTCCAGGTGAGCAGGTGCTTTGTCAGGGGGGTTGGACTGGGTGATGCCTGGAGGACCCTTCCAGCCCTGCCTATTCCGCAGTTCTGGAATGAAGTGCTCCAGCGGTTGTGGAGCTCTTTCACCCTGTGTATTCCTGTCATAAGTAATTATGGTGCATGCATAAGCCCTTCTGTTTGCCACTGATGTAATCTAGTGTTGAAGGGAACTAATGCATCAAAGGGTTTTGTAGGGGATTTTTTCGTGTGTGGTTTCGTTTCCCTTTCCCCCCCTTTTTTTTTCCAATTCCCTCCTTCCCTTGCTTGCCATCAGTCCCCTCAGGGACTCACTAAAGAGCAGAGATGTGCCCACCCAAGCGTTGGGGCTTTCTAGAACTGATAACCCCTGCAAAAAGTTGTGACTCAGCCTCTTGGCTTCCAGTCCATCAGTGCAAAAGGGCTCCTCTCACTGTGTTCTGTGGACACTGTGCCTTCCTCAGCTTGGGAACGAGTTTGTGTGTGTGGGGCCTAAGTAACTTAGTGCTGGGTAAGGGCTTGAAATTTACAGATGAGTGTGATTTTGTCGTGCTAAAGCCAAACCTCAGCACTGTAGGAGTTACTGGGAAATAACTGAGGAAATTAACTCTATGCCAGCCACAGCAGAACTTGGTGTGGGTTCACGGCTGGTAGCCCAAGGCTTCAGCAAATCCAGCTCCTCATCCTAAGCAAGCAACACCCTAAATCACAAAATGTTGTAGTTCTACGTAACTTTCTTTAGATAAAACTTATTTCTGCTAAGCAGCTAATATCTCTGAAGGTGTGCTTTGGAAGGTGAGATGTGAAATACCATAAAAAGTGTGCTTCTGGTAGAAACTCTGTGAGTTTGAGTCTTTCTGCCTTTGCCTGCTCTGTGTGAGACTTGTCCTTGTGGGGGAGGAGTAAATGAGGGCTGCACCTGTTGTGAGGGCTCTAGGTAGATGCTTCTGACTGGGGTCATTGATCATTTTTGAATTCCAGAGGTTCTGGATACAGCGGTAAAGCTGTAGTGGATTTTGTGTTTTACAGTGCTTTCTTTACCAAGAGTTAATCTGCTACTGTCACCTGTACTGTGTGAAGCTCTCCTTGAGACTCTGGCAACTTCACTGTGTTGACAAGTGCACCAGATTAAATTAGTGCAGGCTAAGTAAGCATGTCCTCCTTGAAATTTGATCTGGATATAAAGGTCTCGTGATTTTGTCCTAGGCCCAGCACTGCTTCAGGGACTGTTCTGCATGCAGTCAGCTCATGAGCCTTCAGTATGATCTTGAGCAAGTTCATAACTTGCTTCTTATATGGAACTGCTATGATTGTGATTGTTTAGTTTATCAAAATTTAGTTTTTATGAGGTGCCTGTCTGCTTCAAGAGGGTGCCATGTCATGTTAGTTACTCACTATTCAAAGGCGAGCGTTTTGTTTTTATCCACCTGGCAAGACTACAAACTACATGTTGTAGGGCTTCCATCCTTTTGCTATCCTTTTTTTACTCTTCATCCTTTGCTCATCCACACTCTTGCTTTACCAATGGCATGATTTTTTTTTTTTTTTTTTAATTTCTTCAGCAAAGTGCATTAGATTCAGAGAGTAAGATTAGGACACAAAAGGGAAGAGCAGCATGAAGCTCATGGACAGCAGCAAAAATTACCTCTGTAATAAACATTTTATAATGCTTTGAAAATCCATATGAAACTGACCTTACGTAGAGGTCAGAGAGAAAGCTCAAAGAAAATTGCTTGTAATAGAATTCTGTGAAATACTGCATTCATCAGTGGGCAATAGAGTTAAATAGCCTTTAGTGCAGAAATACCAAGAAANNTACCAAGAAACTTTGCTCAGCTTAGTGCTGTTGAAATTCATCTATAAACTAATGTAGAATGTAAGACTCATCTGCTGCTTACATTGGTAATTTTTCTAGAACCCTTTGTTCTGTGAAAGCATAGTGACTTCTCAGAAATCCTCCTTAAAGGAAGAAATAGCAACATTGCAGTGTGTTTTTAATTTGGCATGTGTAGTATGTCTGGAAGCAAATCTATTTATTGCATATTAATGTTAGAAAATTATGTTGGAAAATAGAGTAAGAAAGGGGTTCCTAAAGGCTGCCTTTTTTGTTGTGGTGGTTTGTGCATCGGTGTTTTAGAAAAATTCTGTCTACTCTTGGTGCAGACTTTTAAAGGGTATTCAAACTCATTAAAATTTCACCAAACCTGGTTGAATTTCTTAACAGAGGAATTGGCAGCTTACTTGAAAAGAGCCATACCAACCCACATTTAGTCAGTTAAATGTACCTTTAGGTGAAGAATCTTGTTTAACAGCTGGCTTCCAGTTGCTACCGTGTGTTTGGCTGTGTAAAAGTCTTTTAAATATTCTTCACTGTAGCTATTTTCATTTAATAATGAGGTAGCTATAAAACCAAGCAGCATTGTTCAGCACTACACACAAGAACACTTTTCCCCCATGTGTTGCAGCTGAGTAAGCCCTAAGATCTGTGCTGAAAGAGGATTGTGAGTTTTCAGTGTTCATCCAAATTGACAGTTGTGTTCATAGGATCTAAGGCTTATCTCCAGGCTATCTGGCCTGTGAAAACAA
>WEIT01007088.1:1018570-1106921 GCA_013389985.1 Dryoscopus gambensis | reverse complement strand
GCTCCATAGCTTGTTCTGCACCAGAGAATAGACAACATCCCCCAACTTAATTGACAACATTAAAGTAGCAAAGTAACTCAAAAAGATCCCCTGTGCATCTCTTGCGACTGACACATTCTAAGCAGTTGTATAAAGTCCTCTGTGGTTGGACAGATGGATTCATGAATGGGGAGGCACTACCCCACGAGCAAGTGCACAAATAAATACCATGTGAAGACCAAGGCAGACATCTGCAATCTCCCCAACACTCCTCTCACCCCCGTCACTCCAGCAGGCAGTTCAGCAAAGGATCGAAGAGAATGAGACAGTCTTGCAGAGCTAGGGCTTTATCGGTGATTCAGCCCTTCAGCTCTTTTTTTCCCCCATCCGGCTTTGCTATCCTCTTCTTTGCTGTGCTGAGCCTTCACCAACTTGGGAATTCTCTGACCCTGAGCTGACATGCTGAAGCTGCTGGTTCAGGGCTGGGATCTAAGCAGTGTTAACTCTGTGATAAAGAGGTACACAGGCACAGTCCAAATGCTGATCATTTCAGCAATCTTAACAATTTTCATCGTAGGTCACGTTTCCATGACAAATTTCACAATTTAATGAGGATGGGTTCAGAGCTCAGACTCTAAATCCTTGAACAGCATCCTAGCTCACCTGCCACTGAACATACTTTTTAAATATAAAAAGTCTGTATCTGGGATTCCTAGCAGTTTGATGATGAGGGGATTTCAGAAGAAACAGGAGTAAGAGCTTTCAAAGCACTTAATGCCTCTTAAAGGCAAACTAAGATAGTCTCCTTAAAAAAAAGCAGGTGAAAAAAGTTTCTTCATTGCAGATAATATTTGTGAAGATTGGAAAGCATGGTTCAAGACAAACTTTATAATTTGCAGACTATTCTGATCTAACAGTCAGGAAGTTTGGAATCATGTCAGAAAAAGTTAAATAATTCATTTTAATTTTTACCTTCCCCCACAAAGTTAGAAGCTAGCTAAAATTTTGACATGGAAATCCACTTTAGAACTGTTGACAGCAAACATTTCTCTGGGCTTCTGGAAATAAATAATTAAATTTGCTTGGGAATTGAGGCAAATCTTACCTTATGGCTGGGTTCACCTCTGACAAACTCTACAGGTGAAACATGTTTGCTGTAAGACTCCAACGTGACAACTCCTTTGAGGAGGGCAGTGGGATCTGGGAAGAGCTTCCCCATGGGCCCCATGCAGCAGTGTTTGCTCCTGCTGTTTTCCCCTGGGATCACCACTGTCACACCACTACTGGTGTCAGTCACAGGAGATGGACGAGTAGGAAAACACATCCCAGGTGTCCTGCTGCTGGCCTCTGTCACCAGCACCAGTGAGCAATAGATCTTGTCACAGTGAATGCAGGTCTTTGCTATCCTTTGCCCTTGATTAAAACCACCACTAAATCCAAGAAGAAAGATGACATTTGGGTGCAGAAAGGAAAAGGGAAGAGTCTAACGCAGTGAAAAGCATTGTTCATTTCCAAACAAACACAAGACTGAAACGCTCTGCAGGACTGCAGCCAAGTTGCTGACAAAGCCTAACTAAAAAGCAGCCCAGAACCAGGTGCAGCCGTTTGTCACATCCCTCAAAGTGGAGGTGCTGTGCATGGTGTCTGTCAGGAACCACTCTTCATGAACACTCATTCCCTTTCCCTGTTTTAAATGGCTCTGATTTTACAGACACTTCTACTGTACCCTCGCAGCTCCTCCCCCCGCATGGAACAGGTTTTGCAGAGTGGATGAAAACATCTACGCCTTCCTGACAGGGGGAAACTCTTCCTTGTAGAAAAACTCCCTGATTTGTATGGGCATCAATCTAGATCTGTTCTCCTTGTCTTGGAAAACACTGTTAAATATTATCACATGGGGACGTGTTGTAATATCTGCACATCTCCTGTCACTCAGGACTCCTTCTTTGCTAAGTCGTCTCTCATGTTCCTACAGGGATTCATTTGCTTTCTACTTACTTTTTGGGCATTGATCTCTTCCTTTCATTAGTAATTTTCATTCTTCAGTCTCACCTAGTCTCATTTTATAAGGTTGACAAGGTGTCAAGTAATTAATGTGTTTCTACACTACACAAGGTGATACTGCCAGACTATTTTTGTCTAAGTAATTACAGATATTTTTGGATTAAGTTGCACTTCAAAAGGTATCTGATTTTCAACCTACTCTCACTCTTGCACAGCACAAAACTTCTCTTGTGCATACTTTATTCCAACTGCCTTGACAACAAATCCGTAGTGGTGGGACGCCATGAGAGATGAGTTTTCTTTACTACACTGTTTATTTCTGTAATGTTCCCTCGGTCTTAAAAATCTGCAATTCATAGTGCTGTATTTTAGCAGCACTAACTGAAAGAAACCAAACTTAGCACTATACCTGAAACAGTGGAAAACTCTTCCATTTACCTGTTTACATTTTGGATATGTTTTTCACTTTCTGACTTGGACACGCATACTTGCAGAAGGACTTCACAAAGTAGTATAAATGCACATTTCTGTTCCATTCCAGATTCACGCGGGCCAAGCTTCTTGGATTTTTATTCCATGAAGTAACAAAGCAGATGCACAGAGAATAAAATGAGATGTTTCAGCCTTACACGTTTCAAGTTATGTCAGCCTTGTGACGATGCAGTGCTCCCTCCAGGCTGCAAGGGCACTCGGCTGTTACCATCTCTCCCTTCTTCCCCCACACCCTCCCGCTCACTGGTGGGTGTCCTTCTGTCCTAAACATTGTTCCTAAGATCCTCTCCAGCAGCCCAAAGGAATTCTGACCCACTCACCCTGTCAGCAATGACCTCGTTCAGAGCAGGAATCTCTCCTGCTCCTGTAGCCTATTGCCTGGTTTGAGTTAACAGAACACTTCCTCCAGCATCACCTTTCTGATAATTTTACTCTAAACATAATCTTCATTTCTTTTCTTAAAGTAACCTCCCTCTTCTTCCTTCACCTGGTCTTTCCTTAGGCTCCCTGTCCCAGTGGTCCCACCCAGGAATGTTTTATGATTCCCCTTGTAGATACTTTTCCGTCATTATGTTCTTAACAAGCATCTCTCCCCACTGCTGCCTTAGGCCTTTGTGCACTCCTGTTTCTAGATCACATTTCACGAAGCCTCTTTCAACTCTGAATGACTTGCCAAGAAAAATTTAACTGCGCTGCCACGCCTCCCCTTTCTCATGAAGGCTGCAAAGGGATACTCCTAGTTCAGAAAAATTAGAAGGAGGTGTAAATGCAGAGTATCAGCCCTGTGTTTCTCTCCCGACTGGCAGTTCTACATGTTGTGTGTTTCTGTGAGGGGCTGCCTGCACACGGCTGTGTGTACAGACTCCGAAGCCAGACTAAACCAACCTCTTCTTTTCCTGCAGAGCACTCACGGCTCTGCAAGGAGTTCCCTTTTTCCTTTCATTTCACAGTAGTCACAAATTACTTGAAAATCAGACTGGCAAATCTGACTCCAGCTACAGGCTTCTGAAACAAATCCCATTATCAGCATGTGGAGTCACACCTGCACCAAAGGCATGTCTGCTTGGCCCATCTGCATGCAGCATTTCCCAAAACAAGCTGTTTCTCATTGTGATAATGCAGGAAGATTCCTTTGAGAGCACACTGCAAGAATTTACACCACTGCTTGCTTTCTTGGGGTTATTGCTGTACACTTAAACCTCAGGCTCTCTATAGCCTGATATTGAATTTCCTCAGCTTCTGACAAAACCCAGTGTGTATTCAAACATAGCATATAATGGACTAACACACCAGTGATACATCGGACTTCCCACATTTATTCCTCAGGATCTAGTCAAAAGACTCATCTTACTCCCAGCAAAATGCTTTCAACTGTCTGTGGTAGGAGAAATAAGAACCCCTAAGTGCGTGATTACCACCTTCAGGGAACTATTTGTGCTACGAGCCAGTGTTGTTTTCCATTATATCTCCCTAATGAGATGCATCCTTTTGGTCCAGCTATGCTGGTACAGCACTGTTTTAGAAATGATTCTCTGATCTCCTCAAGTTTCTTCAGTGTGTGCTTTAATTCCTCAGGTGTCAGTCCTGTCAGACTAGGAAAGGAATTACATAGTAAACAAACACCATTAAATGGGCCTTCCATTTTGCCTGCCTTTGATCACCTCGCCTACGCATCAGCTTTAATGCTGTTCCCTTCTAATAACTCAAGTCCTTCTCTAAACCATTTCCTCCCACTCTCCGTATGCAAGGGAATATTTCATTGCAAATAAACCTGAGCACAGCTGACTAATATTTTGTTCTACACCAGAAACAGGTTTCACTCTTAGTCTGTAACAGCCATATACAGAAGCTTCAAAAGAACCAAGAAAAAAATGCAAAAACTCGGGTCATCTCCAAATACAGGAAACTGTGGTATTAGACTAAATCTCATGGATAAAAAGCCTTCCCTTTTCCCTACCTTTATGCTGCACTGACATAGAGATGCACGTTTACATACCTGTGGTGGCTTTAACTACCATTAAAAGAAGTGATAACACAGGAAGACACAGTGGCAGACAAACACAGGCTGTAGAACTGCAGGAGGGAGTTTGCACTCAGGCTGCTGTCACTTCTTCCATGCAGCCAGCATCTGGCCCAGCTGCATTATAACTTGCACGTACCACGCCATCCAAGCACAGGAGAGCTTACCTCCCCTTTTCATTGAATGGTAAGGGGTTGGAAGGGACCTTTAAGACCACCTAGTGCCAACCCCCTGCCATGGGCAGGGACATCTCCCACTGACCAGGCTGCTCAAGGCCGTATCCAGCTTGGCCTTGAACACCTACAAGGATGGGGCATCCACAACCTCCCTGGGCAACCTGTTCCAGCGTCTCACCACTCTCACTGTAAAGAATTTCTTCTTAAATTCCCTTTCCCCCCCTTGCACATATTTCAAAGGATTCAGGAGTGGAATAAAGGGGAGATGAAGAAAGCTGCCTTGTCCTTCACCAATAAAAGCCAAAAGGCAAATACTGAGGCGCCAACATGAGCTTGTCTCACCTCCTTCTCCCTGTTGAGCAGCACCAGCTGGCTGTCGGTCAGGATGCAGTATTTCCTCTCCCATGTTGTCATCTCGGTGTAGGGGGACTGGCCGCAGGACAGTCTGTGGGTAGGTGGTCCCTTCACATCTGGGAACAGAAAACCACGACGTTGTTAGCACGTGGCATGAACCACCTGCTTTGCTTTGCTGTTCTGCAGTGAGATGTGAACCAAAACTGCACTCCGTGCTTAGTGGGGCCTGTTTCAGCATTTTCAAAGGCAAAATGGGACTCCTGGGAGGCACCCATGTGCTATGTACATTTATTTACTTATAGCATGACTTACAAAAATGGCAATACCAGAGATCACTATAAATGTCTTTGTCAAGGGCTGAAATATAATGAAAAGAAAAGACCAAGAGCTCTTATGAAAACTTAATCTTCCTTCCACTCCCTTCTCAAAACCACGGTTCAAAGGGGTACTGCCCTGAATGTACTCTAAAGCTCAATAAAGTGGATTATTTAAGACTAAGGATAGAGAGATATAGGAAGGAAGAGAGGGATCAAGGAAGGCAGGCTTGAAGAAGGGAAGGAAAAATTCAAAGGGATGGGCATTTAATTGGGAAGGGCTTACTAGCATTTTTTGGGGGGGGAACCTACTTGATGAAATTGATGATGAAATTTTCATTTAGCCACAGACACTACAGCAACAAAAACTCGTACTTGAAAAAAAACCCAAAAAACCCAAACCATAACCCAGCTTGTATGGTTCCCAGTCTTGAGCTATTAAAATTGATTTAAAAATCAATTTCCCATAAGTCTCTCACAACTGAGCTGCATATGACATTGTGCGTCTCACTAACAAGGTCCCTTCCAACCCAAACCATTCTAGGAGTCTATGATTAATCTCTGTATAATGGCTTGATATTAAGATCTGGTTGCTTTGTAAGATTAAGTTTCATTTTTATCTTGCACTCTAGCTCTACACAATTCGCTTGCAATGATCTAAAAATCATCCATTCTCAATGTAAACCCTGTAGATCCCTCAAGTCCCAGGGGTCTAACACAGACACTGCACAAATCAAGGGACTTCCTGCACAGGAGTCCAGGACCACCTTTAACTGTTTCAGGAACAAACGGAGCGTTCCAACCCCAAATGATTTGTAACATTGCCTGCCTTTTGGTACACACAGTAACACGCACCGAGGTAACACAGCTGCTTCTCGTAGCTTCTCCCCAGCGCCACCACTAGAGGCCAGCGAATCCTCAATCACCCAGCACCTTCCAAGGAGAGCTGGCCCAAACGCCAGCCTTAAACCTGGACTAAGGAACCCCCCCAACTCACTGCCCTCCTTGCAGACCCTGCAGGTGCCACCTCGTTATCAAAAACGCTGCAACATCTTCACGCTCCCTTCCTGCAGCTTTGCCTTTGCACTGCAAGGAGTGTGTTGGCTTCTAGAGCCAGACCTGGAAGCTGGCTTTCAGTGCCTTGATCAACCTCATGTTGCCTTAGGATTTTTGTGATGGTTCAGAAAAGTGCTTGAAACGGGCAACCTTTAAGCAAGAAAAAGGAGGGGGCTGCATGGCTCCTACTGCTCTGAATAATGAAATGCACCTTTACACCCTTAATTTTAGGGAAAATAATTCAGGGAAGAAGCTGAGATGCAGAGTCAGGCTCTACACTGTTACTGCTCCAACACAACTCAGTTTGCGAGAGTGACAACTAATGCTGTGTCTCAGAATTGCCCAAAACTCTAATGAGTGTAAGCATAATTAAGGGAAACCACCATAAGCTCTGTGAAGCAAAACTGCGTTTGTGCCCACTCCTGGACCCAGCAGACTCTCCCACAAGTTATGCATTAGTCCATCTTACACACATGAACCCTCCAGGTAGATTTTCTGGCATCACTGCAACTCACATTTATCATGGTGTCCAACCGAAAACCAAACCAGATGTAAAATAAAACCACTGCTGCTCCTGCTTAGACCTTGGCTTCCCAAACAGCAGCACAGGAGCCCTACCCACCCCTGCCTCAGCACGACAAACCTGACAGAGAGCAGAGGGGCGAGGAGGATGAAGCCGTGAGCTCCTGGCATGAGTGTGCAACAGAAAAGGGGAGATGAGAGCTCTGGGGATCTGGTCTCCTGGGTGAGGAAAGCACATGATAAATCAGCAGGGGGAGAAAAGGATGAAGGCGTGCATGCCCTGTCCTGCTCCTGTGGGTGGGCTGGCAGCGCGAGTGCCTCCAGCTGCTGTGCTGAGCAATAACGAAGTGAACTGTATTTGGAACTGCTGGTAAACTTTCTGATGGCAAAAGAAAACCCTCCTGGACCATCAGCTCCCATGCAGAATCTACAGTCACTAATTGCCCAGACCTGAAAGAATTTTGCATTATAATTTCTTCTAACTACAGGCCTTGGCAGGATACCATCCAACCGATCCATGGGCTGCACAAAGGAATTGAAGAACAGAACGACTTCTTCCATTGCAAGAACAACTCCAGGACTTAACTGAGTCATCAGGCACTGTGAGCCAGCCACGGCTCTGTTGCCAAGTGGGTTGGCTACGTCAGAACAGCTTTGCACAGGCTGCTGGCAGAGTGACATGCCATGCTGGTGTCTGGAGCTGTCAATCAGCCCTGGAGAACACCACAGCGAGAGCATTTGATGTTTGTATTGGGATCCTTTTGAATGCGTGTCGGGGCACAGCCCCACCACCCCTGCAAGCCTGACCAAGTGCTCTCTTCAGCATGCTGGTTTTCCAGAGGATCAGATCCTGTAACTTCAGTCCTCTCCCCAAGCTGACGCTGCAAACACATCTCAAACTACACGGATGCGGAATGTGTGTTCCCAGAAAACTCGCGGCAACAAAGACCTCGGCGCAGTTTGGTGCGTCAGTCCCACCTATTTCAATTATTTCCCAGCTCGCCCTCCTGCATGGCTGATATCTTTGGAGGCTCTCACAACAGCTGTGACTTCAAAATTTATTCTGAAGTATGTTACCAGTTCAGACAGACGACTCTTTGGGACTTTGCACAGTATCACATACACACTTGGTCGCCTCACAAACCCTGTTCTGCTTTCCGGTACTCTTCATCTCTGGTTTTCAGTTTATGTTCTTGGCTCCAGCTTTTCACGTGAATGTAATAAAACCCAGCGACCTCTTCCACAGAAGCCCCATCAAACTAATTAACCACCATGGTTTGAATCGCTATAGAAGTGAATTGCAAGAAGCCCATGTGTAACTAGGAATGGTTAAACTCTTGGGAGGGACTGCAGGTCGGGACTGTCCTTTCTAACTGTGGGGCTGCTCTCTGTCAGCTCATACAGCAAGGCTTGAGCTCTGCAGATGAATGATCACTCACTGATGAATGCAACTTCAGACAGGAACTGGAGGAGAGATTAGGGAGGTGCATCTGAAAGCTCTGAGTCTGCAGATGTTACGTGTGGGATGGGCTCGTGCAGCCACACACCTAAATAGGCAAGTTCTGGTGGCAGAAGATTTCTCTCGGGTCTGATGCAATCCCTTCATTCTGCAGCACTACAATGAGGCATTCAAGTAAGCAGATCAGCAAGTCTACACACAGGATTAAAGGTCAGGCCTTATGTGCCTTCAAATGCTAATATCAGTTAAGTAACAGCTTGGAAAAAATCCCCTTCTTGGTACATCCCTGCTGCTGCCTCCTGCCACATCCGACATCACTGAAGACTGGAAACTGCGTTGTTTTTCCTCAGGGCTCTGAAATGCCACTAGGCATGTTATAAATATCCACAAAGCTCCCTTTCTTTCGGTCAGATGACAACTTGTACCTTATTATTCTTCAAGTACAGGGCTTATTTTTAAAGAAGGGGAAAGATAGAGTGACATAATCACACATCAACAACAGAAGTGTTGAGTGGTGCAGGGCGAGGAAACGCGGAAAGCAGCAGCCAGTGCCAAGCCAATCCCCACAGACAGGGTAGGACATCTTAGGAAAATTGATGGCAGCTTAGCAGTATTTATGGAGCACAACAGCACTATCAGATGGGAACATTTCTGAAAGCTTCCATTGCAAACATGAAACAATTATTTCCCTTAACATTCCAAATGCATTCATGAGTGGAGGATATGTTCCAAAAAGCAGGCAATGGGCAGAATCAGAAAATTATTTCCAAGGGATAATGGGTGTTTCAGTGTCATTTAGTCCCCAACAGCTCTTCCACAACCAGAAAAGCGGCATCTCCTCTCCTCAGAGCTAGTGAGAAGGACAGAATTACCAGAAATCAAGCCAACAAAACTACGTTAAAGGCAAATCCATGCCTTCAGTCTCTGCCAAAAAGCACTCTCTACTTACCATCAATAAAAGCACAGAAATAAACCCCCATCGCAGTGATGACAAGAGCACCCCTGGCACACCTCAGAGGTCCTTTTTCTGAACTTCACTATTCCTATGGTGAAATTAAGGGAAACTGAAGGACTTGCCAAATTTTCCTCGACTTTATTAGCGTCCATATTCTGTTCCTAGTATTTCCAACAAGGAGCTGCCAAGCAGCTGAGTAACTAATGTAGTGGCCAAGTTTGTATGCTGGGAAGAATATTTTTCCCCTGAAGAGAGATTAGGAGCCCTAACACCTTTTGACAACAGGTCTACTTGCCCAATGTCAATGTTTCCACAGTGTTTTATGTACTTGCCATAGAGACAGGATGAGAGAAAAGCACTTTAGCTAAGTGCTGTCGTCTGAGAGCTTGTCAGAACCCCAACCTACCCAGCTGTGCATGACCACACAGTCCAGTTCCAGTAACCAGCAGTTCCAACCTTTATCAAGCAAGGTGAGCAGAAGCTGAAACAAGCCTTACCCCTGACGTGAAGCCTCAAAGATAAGTATCAACCACAAGTCCTTTCACTAAACTTCCACCATCTCAAAGCTCCCAAAGGAGTTCAAGGGAAAGATGTGGCAGAAAGGGAAATACATAGTGTCTCAACATGCTCCATTCCCTCAGAGCTTGGAACAAGGCAGGATTTCTGCAAATAAAGTCACTAATGTGAGTAAAAATAAACAGCAACAGCAGCTCTGTGACACACAGCTGCGTGCATGTGCACCTAGTTCAGACAGCTGCTGATGCTCAGACGAAGATCTGCAGGATGTAGAAGGGAATTCAAGTGCCGCTGCCCTGAGAGCAGACGCAGGCGTCGGAGCAATCCTAGCCGAGCTGCAAGAGGGACAATCTCAACATTTGCACAGGGCAGAGGATGAGAGAGGTCAGCCACCGAGGGGCTGCTAGGGACAGCACAATCCAGGCAACCTCTATTTTCTCTCATGCTGATATACAGAGCTCTTGTTTGCATTTCTTATTTCTCAAACCAGCCACGTGCACTGGTTTCTGATCCAACCGAGATCAGAACAGTGCAGACAGACACTATCAAAAACAACTGTTCAAAGAGAAACCTACCACGATGTACAAATTCACTTGGAAGAGGAAGCGACTCTCCTCCTCCAAGTTTGTATGGATGACCACCACACTGCCCCAACACAGCGAACACAATGCTCATGACTAACGGCATAGTATCAGGAAAATTCAGCACACACTGTGTGTGGCCATGCAGAGACTCCCATGCGACAGAGAAAACACAATGCTCTCAGGGCTGATTAATTCTTCTCTGGATCACAGCACACTTAGAAATACAACCAGCACACATTAGGAACGACACCATTAATCTTGCCATTTTGTTTCAAAGCACAATGTGGCCAGCGACTGCAGGTTTTCTAGGAAGCTTCTCAGAGCTACCGTGAGATATGGCAGCGCTCGCTTGCCCCTCTAAATCACTCTGTGGCATGGCTCCATTTCAGCTAAGAGGTACCCACATTTTTGTGGTCAGCAACAGATCCCTGGTGAAGCAGGTGGCATTTTAAGTGTAGAACGCGTGAGCAGATCCTTTGGGATGAGAGGCATGCCATTTATGTAGGATGTTATTACAGAGGTAAGTATCTAGTGTGAATTCTTCCCTCTACATTTAATAGCCACACATTGCAAAGTTCAATACACATGCAATGACCAGCCCTCAATTCAGCTGAATCCAGTTGCTCTCCTCCAGCAGCTGCGTGCAATGATGACCAAATTCTTAGATGGAAATCTAATATCCTGGGTAGGAGGTAAAGAAAGCTTAGTCAAACCATCAGGTTTCAGGCATCTCAGAAGCTCTCACGCCAACCACTTACAGCCAAAACACTACCTGGAAAATCCATTCTGCACAGAATAAAGTCATAAAAGGTTTAAGTAGGTGAAAACAGTATTTTAGAAGCTGGCAGAAGCCGTGACCAGTGCCATGACTTTCTCAGATTCTGACGTATTTGGCATTGTAACACACGTTCTTCACAAGATCCTTAATTTTTCTAGCATAGGCCAATCTTGCCAATCTAACCTATTAACTTTCCACTGCTCTTTTATTGAGTGGCAGTGATCAGACACAGCCTCAAGACTGGTTTTCCACTCTCCCAGTGAAGAACCTCATGAGCCACAGAGAGATTAAAGTAAACACTGTTCATTCAGGTGCAATTTTCATGCCCTGTATCCTCAAAGAAATGTGGCTGTGGCAATTTTCATGCTTGCTGTGTGTGCTTCCATTTCCCTGCCATCAGTATGTCAGCTCTGGGAGACGGAATCTCCTAAAATTTGGAGATGGGAAGTCTGAAGGTATCTGCTGTTCACTGCTTACAGGTGAGGTCTCAAGGATTTTCGCCTCCTCTGAATGAGGACTCTGCGTCTCTTCTGCCAACAGCTAAAGGCACAGCTTTTCCCCACCCGCTGCTGGAAAGCTTTGCTGAGATCTGTGATGGGCTGGGAGAAGGGTCACCTCACTGCTCGGAACTTCTCACACGCAGCAGTCTCACCTCGGCACCAAGACGGAAAGATTAACCTTTAAAACTCAAAGAGTGAGCATCAATGCTTTGTCCACTACCAGAGCTACCAGCCAGATTCTTAAATTTCCTACAGATTTTTTGAGCTAAGAAAATATGTCAGGAGCAATTTTTACATGGGAAGGAATAAACCCTCAGATGAGCGAATGCCTTAGCAGCCTAGGGCTGTCTCCTCTGCAACCAGCAGGAGACAAAATACAGAATGCTACTGTTCAACAAGCCTGGCATCTCCCAGCAGGATGGGCTCTCGCTGACATCATTCCCACCCCTTCAATTCCTCCCCTAGGAGAGATTTGACTTGTTTGTACAAGAGTCAGCCGGCAGCGAGCAAGGTACGGCAGCCTCCCTCCCGCAGCTGAGCTCCCAGGCGGCGCTGCCAACTTCCCTTGGGCCTGAGTCAATACATCTGCCCTGTTCTTGCAACGTCACCACTGTGCCTATCTACAGCTCAGGAGTTTTCACACCAGGCCTGAAACTACGGCAGAGATCAGCCAAGATTTCCCTTCTTGCTTCCCCATAACACGCGCAAGTCCAAACCCAAACCTTTTCCTAGGGCCTAACACGTTTGCCACCCTCAGCCCCTGATATTCCCTAAAAGGGCTCAGTGTTCCCTGGTACGTAAGGGCTCTGCAGAAGCTTGAGAGCACAAATTCAGTTAGGCCACAACCATGCGAGCAGTTTCACTGAGATTTTATTTTCAAAAGGAAAAATTATGGAGCTGTTCCAAAAAAGAAACCGCAAGTCTTAAAATCTTACGACTAGTTTAGTGAGCAGATGCTGAGTGTGCCAACAGTCTCAAGCTTTCTTGCAAAGTCCTAAAAATAAGAGCTAAGGAGCAAACGCAGAGGCAAAAATTAGACATAAAGCTCAAATTGGCCTGGCAGGGTAATTCTGATTAGAAAGCAGAAAGTTGCACCACCTTGCTATCACCAAGCAGCTTCTTGGAGCAAAAGGTGTGGGAGCTCTTAATAGCAGTTTAAAGCCACCAATTAGCTTGAATACTACTGAGCTCCTCTAAGCTCCTTACTCGCTGCCTAGCCGATTGCTAAATGCTAAACTTACAAAGAGTAATTGATCCTCGCTTCCCTCGGCTGCGCCTCGCTCCCTGTCCCCGTCCCCGTGGGCTGCACCCAGCCTGGTTCAGGGGACACAGCGTGAAGGATGTGCCTGTCGGGAGACATCAGCACCTTCCCATGTGGACCAGTGCCAGCCACTTCAGATCAGGCAATCACCGAGCACTCGGTGGCTCAACAAGTGGGACCAGAAATCGCAACCCAGTCAAGGTGGGGAGCTCACAAAACACACAGGTGCGCCCCGTGCTCGGCCCAGCCTCCCCGCGCGCCTGCAAACAAGTGGCTCATTGTGCAGCCTCGTAAATCTCATGACATCACCACAACAGAAGCTGCTGTCCGTGTAAAAAACCAATTTGGTTCCCAGGATACCTAAGACTTCAAATAACCCACAGTTGCTTGAAGCCATTGCTGTGACCCTTCCTTCAATGCTAAGCAGGTTTCCCTTCCTTCTTATTCAGGTCTCGTTCCCTGCCCAGGACCACTCATCTTTGCTCCTGAATATTAAGTACATTTTTCTCTCACAGTTAAATTCCCACTTGGCCTACAAAACACTTTGGAATCTCAAAACAGAAATGGTTATTACAAACCTGGAGAGAGGATTATAAAAGATTACATGCCCCTATTACACAGCTGCCAAGTTCTGAGAAGGTTCTCAAGTGACACTTCTCCCCAAAGCAAGGAGAGGCTTTCGTGAGGGGTTTAGAAAGCAGAAAATGGAGAATAGCAGAAAAGTTAATTATTCGTGGGAGAAAAAAAAAGTCTGCAGTTTTTCCTCTTAATTTATGCATGGTCCTTTTCTTACCCAGCTCTATGCCCTTCACCTTGTTCTCTCCTCTGCAGTGCTTGCTCTCACCAACCTCTAATCTCCATCTCACAGCCTCTTCAGCACCAGGCATCCAGAGTGGGCCCTTCCCTCTACATTCTTTATTTTTTGCAGCAGTGCAGGAAGAGGACAAAAGAAAAAACGTCCTGAATTTAAAAAAGACCTTGGCCCAAGGCAGCTGTGCAAAAAAAAAACCTGATGAAACAATTTAAAAGCAAAAGCTGTTCAGTTCCTGCACGTATTTTTTGGTGCACACACACAAAAATGTACCAGTGTCCTTGGGGTCAAAATGAAAGGTGCGTGGCACAAGCAGCGCACAGAGCTTGGCAAAAGCACCAACCCCAAAGCTCACAGACCGCTTTACCCCCACCCTTGCCAAGAAGGTGTCAGCCAGCTGACATTCATCTGCCACAGACCACTTTCCAAAGAGCAGGACCCTTCTGCTCTCTCCTGGCCAGGAGGGAGGTACAGGAATGGCAAAGGCTGGGAAGCGTTTCTGCGGAGACAAGAAGGAGCCAGGGGAACAGAGCAGGTGATGAGACAGTGCCCACAGCAAGTTCCAGATGAACAAGTGAAGACCAAACCCGCTGTCTTTCAGTGCAGCCTGAGCTACACCATGCAGGCTCGTCTCCTTTAGAAGCTTCCATCTTTGGCTTTCTTTCCAGAAGGCAGATATTTTCATTGTCACTGATCTCACCCTATAAACTTCGTTTCCCACAGCAATGGCAGGGTTGCTGAATTCCCCTTCTCTGAAACCCACTTCTACAGAAACACACCCTTGTGTGATCTCAAACCAACCCTCCCTGTGTGTGGTGGTGTTCATGACAAAAAAAGAATAAAGGAGAAATGAAGAATAATATGAGAAAGCCCCCACAAAGATCTCACATGATGCTTTAAATGCTCGCTCACCCTGCCACCACTGCATGGCCGGTTGCTGCTGTACAATTTTAGCTATTTTCAGCCTGAATGTTTCTTGATGGCTGGGTAGACACACAAGCAGTTAGGTGCTTCTTTTGGGTTTGGATTCTTTCTTGTCTCGACAGACTTTGGGGAAAAGGGAAAAGTGGAGTTGTGAGCACTGCTGATGTCTGATAGAGGGGAGTTTATTTCCCTTGTCAAAGGGAGAGTTCACAGGACACCAAGACCTGCTGCAATAATGTGCATTTTTTTTGCATATTAACCAGGTCACTCAGGCATATCAGCTAAAGTTAGCCTTCATATTTTAACCACTTAAAACAAATGACTTAGTAAGGAACCTCCTCAAGGGATTCACATGTAATGTACAAGAAGCCCTGCAGTACCCCCCATGCTATTTGGACAGACCCATTCTGCTCCCTTCTGGCATCTTCAAAATGTCTTCAGAAGAACCTGGAACCACCAGGTTATTTCACACCAATTCATTGATGTGACCTACTTAAAAGCAA
This sequence comes from Dryoscopus gambensis, assembly GCA_013389985.1. NCBI lineage: Eukaryota > Metazoa > Chordata > Aves > Passeriformes > Malaconotidae > Dryoscopus > Dryoscopus gambensis. Next base: position 1,091,713 of record WEIT01007088.1, on the reverse strand, counting down.
AAGCACCAGAACCCTCCTCATTCCATTTTCCTCACTAACATCTGAAAGGTCTTCATGCATCTCAGTAAATCAATGCTAATATACAAAAGATTGGACTTTTTTCATCATCTAATGATAGTTCAGACACAAAACTTTAGAGGAAGGAGACTGGGTCTTATAAAAGTGCAATGGGGATCCTGAGCCATATTTAGATTTATGCAAAGAGATGTCTTATGGCAAATAACCTGAATCCCACATTTAATGCAGTACAGCAACGACCCGTAGTACCTCTTTCACCAGCTCTACCCTTTACCCTTCAGTTAAAGGTTATGTGAGGTTGATTTCCCTGTGTAATTTAACCCAGCTATTGCACCTGGTTTAGGGAGGGAAAGCTGGCTTGGAGAGAAAAATCCCCTTTGGTTAAGCATAAGGAGGTCATCACCAACGTGGTCAAAGCAGGACACTGAGCTGCCGGCTGGGATCAAGGCTCACGAGCCTCCTGACTCAGGGTGCTTTGCTCTCCTCATTACCACACAATGTCAGGATTGGCAAATCAAGCTTATCTTTGTTCCAAAATTTCAGCATATAGTGGGTGATTTCTTTCTTCTTGCCTGTTCTGCGTGATACTGCCCACAGAAGCTGTGTGGAAGTTTCAAAAACCAGGCTGGACAGGGCTTGGAGCAACCCAGTCTAGAGGAAGATGTCCTTGCCCACGGCAGAGGGTTGGAACCGGATGATCTTCAAGATCCCATCCAACCCTAACCCACTTTAGGATTCTGTGTTGTGGGAAACCAGCTGTGAAAGAAAGAGGCAACCCGGGAAGAAGGAACAGTGCCAGGCAGAGAATTCCAAGTGCTGAGCTCACCCTGTGTCAGGGGAAGGATGTTTCTTGCAGGCCAGCTTGGTCTGGACATTTTTGCCATGCTGAGCTCAAGGCTCCTGAGGTACCACCTGAACAGGTGGAGCGGGTTCCCTATGCTTTTGGCAAACCCCAAGCAGCATGATTAATGGATCCTTGGAGGATGGGCTGGCTAATTAAAAGGATCTGGAAGCAGGGTGCAGCATTTCAGGTATTCTTCAGCTGGGTTTTCCCTCTACTTAATGCTTCCTCCTCTTTCCAGTAGCTTAGGCTGTGACAAATAAAGGCCACATCCTCACCCCAAACACCCTCTACCCTTGAGCCCTCACCTACTTACTTTCTTCCTCCTTACTCCTGCTGTTTCCCAAAACTTGTAAAATATAAAGCTCGTGAAGACCAAACCTCTTGTTCTTCACTACACTGCTTTGTACCTGATTTGTATTCTCAAGCCAGATTTTTATACTGTAAATTTCTATTTTAAGTTATATTTTAATTTATATTTACATCTAATGCCTAAGCACAAACGTGCACTTGTTCCCAGATGTCTTCCCTGCTGTGAGCTTTGCAAACTGACATCACAAAGCTCCCACGGCAAATCCAAACCCCTTCTATCTGAAGGGTAAAGCCACAAGTGGTCCTCTCCAAAATCCTAGAAGAAGAACACATGAACTCAGCAAGGATAAATAATAACCAGTGGAGAGAAAATGTCTGTCCTCCAGCAATGCCAAGCAGAAATTTATAGGTCACAACCTTGCAGAAACAGGCCTGGTAACATCTAATTAGCAGTCCTGCTGAGCAACTGCATCTCATAACAGTAAATCCAACCAGACCAGGGGGAAAGGGAGAGGAGGATTTTTATAGAAATGCACTAATTATAATATTTTGAAGAGATTTGCTTTATGTTGCTGTTTAGTGGGGATCCCCTCCCCAGTAGGAATAATCAACCCACACCAGTGATTTTATGAGTTATTACTGAAGTACATTTCACTCCTATTGGGAAACAATTCAGAAGGGCAGCACAGATTTTTATTAATTATTTTATTTTTAAATTGAAATGCTAAGAATTCTGTTTGCTGCCAGAAGACGGGTGGAGAAGCCAAGGAAAGTTCACATACCCAAGAGACTATTAACTAGAACCAACTTGGACAATACATTTGAGAAGCATTTCCTTCCAGCTACTGTAGAGAGCTGTCCTTAACATGCCTTTACTGAAGCAGCCAATTTTCCACCGCTGAGTACAATGAGATTTCAAAACACACAAGAAATCAGAGTATAAACAGACACAAACATCCCACTTAGTGACATAACAAAAGAAAATACGGGGCAAAAAGCTTGAGCTTCTCTATTTTCTGCCCTTCATAAAATACCTTGGCATTTTCCACACACTCTGCTCCCCTCTTCCCTTTTTTTTTTTTTTTCTTTTTAGTGACAGTATTATCACAAAATACCTGGCTGTCTTAGCAATGGTGCTCCTGAACAAAAAATTATTTCTGAGGGCTGAGGGATAAATCTCACCCAATATTATGGCACAAGGAATGGAGTTCTAGAGGAAACAAGCAGCTGACAAAGCAGGAATGAGGCAGCAGCAGCAGGGACAGCAGGAAGGAGTGGTGAGCCGGGCAGAGCTGGTCCCTGCCAGCAGCACAAAGCAAGAACGTTTAAAATACGTATGAAGATCATGTCACAGGCAGCAGGAATGACAAACAGATGAGAGGCAGCACCAAAGAGTGAAAGACTAAGGAACAACTCCCTTTTCTCAAGAGTTTTAGTTTGCCAGAGACAGATGGTGCTGCTTCCACATGGTTAGAGCTGGATGGTACCCTACCCCCCAACCCCTGACGGATGTCAAGCTTATTTTTGTAAATCTCTGGTGATAAAAACCCTCCATGGCATCTTGTTCATTTCCTCCTCACTACTGAGTTTGCCAAAACGTTAAGCCCTGCTTTCCTTGCCACATCTACAGACCAGCACTATTTGTCCTGCTCTCAGTGACTAATGATGATTGTGCACATCCCTTGTCCTTGCAAAAGCCTTTTTTAACAAGAGCACAAGGACTGAAAATGGTACCTCGGTACCTGGGACCACTTTTGTTAGCCCTGAAGCAATCAGACACGATGATGAAAAGAAAAAAAAAAAATCTATTTTTTTTCTCCCCAAACTCTCATGTGATTAAAATCCATTAAAATGCAAACAGACTTGAATTTTATTTTATCCATCAGTGACCACACTTCACTGTCCCTGGGCTATGGCTGTCTCTTCGTGAATTCCCTGCACGTAAGAGGAGCCAAGCTGTAGGTTTAGGAGCAATCAATCTAGCAAACCTCGCTAAATATATATATGTGTGTATGTTTCATAATGATTTCCATTTTTCAAGTTGATTTACATTGATCATTGCAAAGTACATTCAGCTTCATGTTTGCTTAGCTCTGAATAAACAAAGCGAAGGCTGCTGGGTATCCAAAGACAAACGAGACATTACAGATGTAGACAAAACCTATCATCACCCTGAAAGCATTTCTCTTTGAAATTATATAGCCATGCAGAAGTTATTCAGAGTGGAGATTGCGGTATGTGTTTTTAATTCAGGCCGGGCGTGCTGGGGGCAGGGAGGGAGACTGACGAGCCTCTGCTCTGGCACTTTTTTCTGTCCATGTACCTGACAATTCAGAAGTGTCTGACTCTCTAAGGATGTTTTCCTTTCCCTTGCGTTCCCTAGTTTCCATTTCTCATGACAGGTCTCCTTAGGTCCATGTGCCTAAGTACATATATAACACACCCACCTGGATTTTTACCATTAAAATGGCAATAAGCACATCGACATCCATTTGACCATGCAATTCCACATCAAGCACAGCCATGCAAACCCAGGGCAGTCAGTGTCCCAGCTACCTTCATACTGCACAGGAGTATTTCCTTCTCATCTGCAGTCCCCTTTTGCGGATAAAAACCCCCTGTTTCTAGGCCAGGTTGGAAATTATAGTTTCCACAGTAACAGTAGGAAGGTGTCGGAAGTCTGGGCACATATGCTGCACAGCACAGCCAGGCTCCTGCATTTGGTGGCTGCTGGCTCTACAAGATGCCACATATGCACCCAATAAATTGTTTTGGTTCCTGTGCAAACACAAGTTTTTCAATTAGCATGTTTGAGCCATTCATGTCTTTCGTCAAAGTAACTCAAAACTCCTGCTCTACACATATAATTCCCCCCCCCAAAAAAAACCAATGGCATTTTACAATTATATTTAAGGGCCTCCTTCACTTCTGTTTATAGGCATGAAGCATTCACAGAAAGCTCAGAAGAAACTCGACAACAAAGAAGAGAAAATGTATTTCCTGGAAAGAAGTCTCCCCCTTTTAGGGTATCTCCAAGCAGAAGCTAAGGAACAGTCATTATAATAACGAGCTCCTCGGGCAGGTTCTGTGGCTCCCTGCTGCTGTGCACACACCAGCTGAAAACACCTTGTTAGCACAGCTAAAGCAGGGAACACAGCAGGCACGTCTGTGTGAGCAGGGGAACATGGCATTAGCAGTGCTGTGCTGGGTCTGGGTGCACCCCACAGCAGCCCCAGCTCCCCAGCCCTGGCCTGTGCTCACCAGCACTCGAGCGTGTGGGAGGGCACCAGGCTGATGCTGGCCACGCACAGGATTTGCCTCTGCAGGGCCAAGACACAGAGAACTTTGCACCACCTTTCCTGACGCATGTTGGTTTGCTCTGTCCTTGGTGTTGATCACCTACACTGACTTTGCTGAAGTACCAGGGTGACCACCTCAGACGTTTCCTTGAGATTATGCATTAACAGTAAAAGACATAAAAAAGACATCTAAAAGATCTACAAACCGCTTGATGCCTAACCCCACAAAGGCACAAGGGCCTCACTCTGCCAGGGTACTTGACACTCTCCTAGATGCCTTGTGCTGCCAACCAAACTTTCTGGACTGAAAGGCTTTTACTGACACAGGTCAGGCCTGGGATACCATAAAGAAGAGCCAACTTACCATATGACAGTTGCCTATGCAAGTCGGGGTGGAAGTCACAGTTGGAAATAATGAAAACCAACATCAAGACAATGATTGGTCTCTGCCACGACAGACCGAACACTTCTCCCTTCTTTCCCCATTCCTTTTCAAAACTCCATCCTAATTCCTGTAAGAATAAGTCTCAGTATTGTTTAAGTACTACCTCAGTGAAGAAACGGGCTGTGGTACAAGACATCAGTGGCTTGAACCACACTCATTTTATCAGCTGCACGCGGGCTGACAGGAAACCTACAACCAGAATCCTCCCCTGGCTGAGCACCACGCACTCAGCCAGCCCAGCCTGCAAAAGCAGCGCCATGGTACACCAGGCATGCAAGGATTCACTGCTTCATGAAGCTGGCAGAGGAACTGGTTACTGAGAGAGGCTATCTATACAGGGCACAGCCAAAATACCCCAGCAGTGCTGCTAAAAAAAGCGTTGCGTGAGCAGAGATAACTGAAGGCAACTGGGAGCTGTTTGGATCTGTGTGTTCACCTTCTTCCCTTCACAGGCGGTTCTCTCAGTGGCACTGCCTGGATCTGTGCTGCCAACAGAGCCTCTTTTTGTGTACAAGTGCAGCCAGAGCTAACAGGAGAGAGAAGGTAGATGGAGACACACTGCAAGAGTTTAAAGTTCGGCAGATTTTTTGTAGTGCTTTGTCAAAACCTGCCAAACCTGCCTGCCAAAGCATCTGTGTCACCAAATGACTGTTAGAGGAAAATTGCTTTTAAGAGTATCTACATCAAAAGGGTTACTATTTTTTCTATGAAAATGGGTTGCAAATTCACAGATGTAAGTAGAAGAAATAGACAGCAGCTCATCCTAGGATGAATGAGAGGCAGCTAAAACTGTGACCATACCATCATCACAGGAATATTTGACCATCTCAGAAGATTTTACTTGGGAGTAGTCAGAGTATGGGATACAGGAAAGCTCTTCAATACCTATAAAACATGCAAAAGCAGCTGAAGTCAGACATAAAATGAGTAAGCAGGACTGCTTACAACTTGCCATTGAATTTGACAGGGTACTTTCTTGCACTTAACTTTTTAGAAAGAGGTATTTGTCTGTCACAAGAAAAGGCAAAAAAATCAGAGATCTTTGCACAATTAACAAATCTCAAGAACTAGAATTCAAACCTCAAAAAATCACGTCATTCTGATCTCCTAAGTCTCAAACCTACAGACAGCATCAGCAGTGATGTGGTGACAGCTGACACAAATAAATGCATTTGACTGCAGAAGTGGGTTTGCTCACTCCTGTTCTCACACATCACTGTCACTCAGCTAGCTCCTCTCTGCAGCAGTTTTCAGGCAAGTGGTTTTTCACAGAACCACAGAATCCCAGAGTGGTTTGGGTTGGAAGGGACTTTAAAGATCATCTTGTTCCTTGGTGCCATGGGCAGGGAGACCTTTGACTAGACCAGGCTGCTCCAAGCCCTGTCCAACCTGGCCTTGGATGTTTCAAGGGATCCAGGGGCAGCCACGGCTTCTCTGGGCACCCTGTGCCAGAGCCTCCCCACCCTCACAGGGAAGAATTTCTTCTGAATATGGAAACTAAACCTGCCCTCTTTCAGTTTAAAACCATAAGCCCTAATCCTATCACTACATGTCCTTACTAGATGCCCATGTTTTGAGAAGGATCTTCTATACCAAATGCACAGATTAAAATGACCAGCTTATTCCCCATAAGGTACAAAGCTAGAGAATGCCTGCTCTCTAAAACATGAGCTTCTTTAAGAAGCTATTTCAGTAATTTTTTTTTTGTCACCTTCTCTGCAGGAAATATTTTTTAACTTCATTTGAACAAGTGGTCCCGTAACTTGTAAAAAGCTCTCTCGCCCACAGAAGACCAGATGTCGAGCTTCAGCTTTCCTCAGAGTAAGAACAAAACCACTCGGGGGACAGTTGGTTTCGATGCTAACATGTCAAGAGTTTCATGCATTAGCCTATTGTTTACATAAACAGCTTCCTTTAAACAAGTGATGTTTTACAGGATTATGAAGTATTTATTTCAGAAGAGTCTAAAGAGTCTCTTGAGTAACTACCACAGAGAAAGTATCACCCCAGAAAGCATAAGGATAAATGATAATACAAGCTAATTAGTTAAAGCAAGCAATCAAGTAACTCTATAGCAAAGTAATGGGATAAATAAATGCACAGACATAATCTTGCACATGTTTACTTCTAAAATGCCATTGCTTTGAGTTCTAAATCACATACTGTTAGCACTGCAAATCTGCACCATTCGTTATTTGGAAAAAAACCAAAGGCTTAAAACCCAAATACTTTCCTCCGGGTTTGTTATTTTAAGGAAAAAAGGGTCAATGTGCCTAGGAAGCGCTCGTTTTGTAAGCACGCAGGCAATTTTCATCTCGCGCCAAGTTCCATTATGGGCAGCATTTGTGGAAATGCAAACCAGGGAGCTTTGCCTCAAGAAAATTTTACCATGGCAGAACTTACCCTCTCAGTGCAGGCCCCAAATGTATGCGTGTCAGGAAGAGCTAAGAGCTCCCATTTCCAGTGTCACATAAGCTTAGCAGGAACTGAACCACTGGGTACACTTCCCCTTTCTGTACCCCCTGGCAGCTGCGATTTGGGCCTGTCTTTAAGAAGAAGACAGAATTTTGAGAAGAGTCTAACAGTTTCTTTCATACTGCCCAGGCCTGGGCTTGCTGACCCCTCGAGGGGATTGGCAAGAACCAGTCTGGGCCCCTCCTGGGCTGTGGGGCAGGTGCTGACATCCCGCAGACAGCCCTGGGCCATGAGCATCTCTGGCTGCCCTCTGGGACATCCTTCCCTGCTGGGTGTCACAGCTGAAGTTTCTCTTTCTGGAGACTCCACAGTTGGAACACAGAGCGTTGTCAAAGACTCCAAATCCGCCTGCTCCAGACACAGCTTCTCCTTTGGAAAGCAAAGACTGTTTTTCCTCCTCCAGCCACCTCTTTCCAACCCTGTCTGGCCTGTTATCAAAGGAAAAGCTTCTCCCACCAAAACCCCAGAGCTTTACTTCACCGGGAGCCCTTTCTCCTAATCTCCACGCTTCCACTCTTTGGCTGCCTCTAAGAAGGCTGCATCTCTTCAAACCCCTCTCTCCCTGCAAAGAAAACACAGGAGACAAGACGTCTCCAGGACATGATTACCCTCTCCTCAGATAATTTCCATGCAATAATTTCTCAGGATCAAGGTAATCACAGATAATACTCCTGCTGTCAGACTCCTCTGCACGAGCAGCATTAAGTACAATGTCCCGACGGTCCCACAGACACCGACCACAAAAACGACAAAAAGCAGCCTGGAACACGACACCCTGCCAGTCACTTGCCATGACTTCATGAGTCAAAAAATAGCTCTTACAAACATAAACATCCTCATTCACCCAACTGAATGTGAATTTTTGGATTCTGACTAAGTGGTCTGGGGACTAAATGCATGAAAATCACCAGTCAACGCTGAAGGGACCACAGCTACTTGCATAGATACACCGTCTGTTAAGTGGAATTAAAATCAGATAAGCGTAGTTTTATTGGCTTCGGATATTATGGCTAATTATCTCGTGTGGTGTTCATAAATATTCAGCTGCACAGTATTAGCCCATTGCCCACATTAAACATTACAATGCCTGGGATGAACCGGGCAAAAGGAAGTAGTGGGGAGGGATGTTTAAGTGATACTTAAAGCTGTCAAATGCCAGCAATGTACATTTGTACATTTACATTGTACAACTTACACCCCTGTAATTTCAAATATACCACGTTAATACAATGTTTACTGCCACGAGAGCACACTACAGTTTAAAAAAGAGAGAGAAACCGGACAGCAGTGTGTTATTTTCATATTTATAACTACACAAAACTGCAGTTTAATGCAACAAGGGATTTTGTACAAGCAGCTATCTTGAATCTGCTCTGATAATTGAAGGTGAAGGAGTTTGAACATTAAGGCTGCACCTTTCAACAACAACATCAGGTTTCACAGCACAAGGCATTTGCACAGCACTTAAAGGAACACATGAATAAGCTCAATTGTGTAAAACTTCCCTAATAAAACCCCACCAAAAATAAACTACTTAAGAGCAAAAGAGATTTGGGAGTGGAGGAACATGAGTCAGTAGAAGGGCTTCTAAAACGAGCAAGTGGTTTTAAAAACATGAATACAGAAAAGCTGCTCCAATGAGTAATAAATACTAAATTCCTACTCAGGAAGAAACAGCTTTGTATTTTGGGAATTGCTGAAAGAAACTGAACAGGGAACTGCCTCGGTTTTGAGTTACAAATGGGAAAATACAAATCTCTAGGTAAGTTTATATGGAAATATATAAGAAGTAAAATTTAATAAGCCTGGAGTGTAAAGATATTAAAAAGAGCACAGAGTTCAAATACTTTAGTGAATTATAAAAAAAACCCCAAACAATTCTGGAAAAGCAACGATATAAAATATTCTCTCTCACTCAAGGCACAAAAAATCCTCTATAAAATGAATGAAAGCTTGAAATCAAAATTAAAATACTGAAGAAACATATCTTTATCCAGGTGACGAAAGAGAAGGAAGGAATTCTGAAGAACTGTCTTTATAAAAATATTAACAAGGGAGCAATTGTGAAAACTAAACACACACTAAATAAAAGAAATCAGTGTTTGCCCTCACCTCCTCAAACCAAAACAGAGATACCCAGGGAAGATGTAGGTAAGGCACTCTACTGAAGGATTATTTTGTCATCAGTCTACAATTAAACACACACCACCCTGAGATCCAGATAAGCCACAGTGAAATAAATGTTATCTGAGAACTCTCTCACAAACCCATTCTCAAGAAGGTGAAAGGGTCACTGGTAACACTCAGAAATAATAAGAACAGGTGCAGCTGCTCACCCACAACCCTGGGATCCAAGGCTTTGCCTGCATAGCTCCTTCCTTATCTTCTTTCTATCCATATCACGGTATGTTCTCAACCGACAAGTTTATCAGAATGACACTTCTTCTTCCCCAAGCTGACAGATTTACTAGAAATTAATATGTTCTTAGATTTCTTAAGGAGTAAATAATAGCGAGTATAAGACCTTTTACCTTCAGGCTTTGCACATGCCAGTGGAAATGCTGGTTCCAAACACACGGCTCTAGGAGTGGTCAGAAATCAGCAGATACGCACCAAAAGCACTTCATTCACACCCAAAGCCGGCCCAGGCTGCTCCTGGGCAGACCCACGCGGCACACCAGGAGAGAGCTCTGCTGTTCCTGCTGACTGTGCCCTCCATCCGTGCCCTCGCTCCCCAGATGGATGCAGACAGCCTGCCGTGCATGCCGGGGAGCCTCCGCAGCTCGCCGAGGCTCTGGGCACAGCCGGAGGACGCAGCTCTCCTGGGCTTCAGCATCCTTTCATCGCCTAAGAGGATGAGTGAGTCCGTCCAGGAGGGTTTTCCACAGCCAAGAACCGATGAAACAGTGTCTGAACATGCTTCCTAGACTGTGAGACCAACTGGAAAGTATTTATCCAGATCTTGTTTTTTTCTTCTCTTTTTAAATCCCACTTCCCTCTTCAAGCTGCCATGAAAACAACTGGTCCTCTTCTGGGACTTAAGCATTTCCTGAAGATGGGCACCCCTCTGCAATTCTGCTGCAGAGATGAAGCAAAACACAAGAGGCCAGGCAAGCATTAGAAGGAAGGACAAACTTTTTTAAAATGTTGATAGTCTGCAAGTATTTCAGAGGAAAGTGGAAATTCTTTGAATTGAGTGAGGCTGTAGAAGTAGAGGACTTGGCTCCTTGGATGGAAGAGAGGCAGAACGTGCACCCCTGGGTTCTCCTGGTTCAAGTCCAAAGCACTCCTCTCCCACTGTGGATTTCACAGCACAGAAAAGGTCTCTTGGGTTTCAGTCATTGTGACAAGAATTTCTGCCCAAGCAGACGTTTCCTGGGGGACTTTTGATCAACCTTTTCTGTGTAAAGCTGTTTGCATTCTTTGGAGAAACCCCATGTCTCTCTCACACCGTCCTGTGGCTAGTTTCAGTGCCTGAGCACTTTCACCACAGATCTCAGTGGCATGAGGATTACCAAGTTCCGCTTCTCGTGGAGACGGATACATTCATTTTCTTGGATTTTTCCTTGAACAGTAAACAGGACTGCAGGCATGGAAAGACACCCTCTGCCCACCCAAGCACCAAAACAGTCAGTGGACAATTCTGTGACCCCCACAGAATTAAACTCGTGTGGTTTTTGGAAGAACACAAGATTTGATCCCTTCTGAGCATCTCCACTGTGGTTGAAGAACACGACAGATGTATATTTCTGTCACTCCTTTTATCTTCAAGTCACCTCCCTCATACCTCAGATCTAAACCCCAGGAGCTCACAAGTTTTACCACTGTTTTAGCAGGTCTCAGCCTACAGTCCTGCGCAGGGCAGGAGCCTCTGCCCAGCAGCTCCAACTAATTATGGCACAGGCAGCACTTCTTTAAGGAAAAATAGAACCAGGGGAAGAGCAATTAGTTGTCCTCTGACTGTATATCCCACACAACTGCACCTCTTACAGGGCGAACTACTTCTGTTGAACACAAGCTGTCATCTGCTTGAGGGATCAGAGATTGAATGTTTGTGACGGCAAGGGGTGAAAAGGAACCCCATGGAGGCGTTTGTCCAGCCCACCAAAAGCTCTGTTTTCCTGTGAAGTGGCCCAAGCAGGACCTGGCTGTTGCAAGTGATTTTATGGGTGACTTCATCAAACTTATTTCCCCAAACACCTTCTCAGCTACAATTTCCTCCCTCGAGAGAGTTTGACTTTTAATCTAGAGACCCATTGTTTTTCTCTCAGTTCCTGAATTGTGACTCTCTTTGCAAAACCAGTGTTGGCAGGCTCAGAGAAAGGTTTGCCCCACCCCAAAAGGCTCCGTCACTGTCCCATAGCTGACACGAGGTATTTACCAAGTGGTGCCTTCTCACAAATAATCCTTTTCCTTTGTTTACTTTACACACTGCTAAAAGCAAAGCATCCCAATAACACAGCCACTGGCAATACTTATGAATTATGAGAGAACCATTTGGTATCAGAGAGCACCAGAAGAAAGAAGGATGCTCTGCCCCTCATATACTGTGGGATTTTGATCCAATATGATCATATCACACAGAATACCTTCCCAGAAGGTATCAACAACAGTGAGAGACTGTAGTAGAAACCTTTGTTCCTATTCTGAATAAATACGGAGAGAAAAAACCCAACCAGCTCCTTAATGAAAAGACTTCAACAGAAAAGAAAAAGAAAAAAAGTAGTTCTGTTACTTTCTTTTCCCCATCACGTGTTCCACGCAATTTATTGAGAAAGGTCTTGGAGAAATGAATCAGGGACTGCAAATAAATAGGCTTGAACAGATATAGTCCCTCTTAGTTATTTCTTCTTTTTGGCCATTTGTTTTTGTTTTAAAGCAACATGACAGCTTGCAATAGCAAACACGAGCCTGTCAGGGACATTCCACTGGGACTGAAAGACTGAACACCCCTGCAGACATAGGATATTCTTCTTCCACTACTACTACTGGATTTTTTGGAATACTGATGACTTGTCCAGCAGCCTCAACCGTATCCAGATGTTATCAGGTTTTTTAATATGATAATCGAGAGGACTCTGGAAAGTGCTGAGGTTTTGGGGAGAAGGAAAGCTTATTTTTGGTCTTATCATAAATTTAAACTTTGTGGATTTTTTTCCAGGCATCATCAGTTACCAGGTTCAAGTTGGTTACCCCACTAGAAAGTTTCAGAAAAGCCTGAGAAAAAAGGCAAGTTTATCTCCTTTCCCCCCGCTCTTTTTTTCCCACCCTGCCTTGAGTGCTGTTATCAGCAGGGTAGATTTAAATGAAATCTCAGACTGGCATCTTGCTGACCTCAATCCCAGCTGGCTAAACCCTTGCAACAGGGCCGTCCTTGGCATCTACCAGAGAGCAGACACCAATTCAGCTGCTTGATTACGAAATGGAGAATCTGGTATGAGGAACTAGATCCATTCCACTGTCTGGAGCTCTGTTTAAAAGACAGCTTAATTCTTCTCTCTCCCTAGAACTTCACTGACAGGAGCAGATTTGATACGTCAATTAGGGCAGCACAACACCACAGAGGATACTGTGCCTGCAGGACTGCATTCACCACACACAGGGTGCACCTGAGAAGGAAATGCTACTGCTACCACCAGCTGATGCTTGTTTTAAAGGGGCCTCCAAGTTTTAAAGTGCACACCAAAACATCTCATACCACTTCCTTATCAGGAAAAGAACCTTTTTTTCAGTTGCTTGTTAAAAATTAAGATAGAACACCAGAGCATTGCCAACGCCATGGTAATAAAGCCAAGTTACGAAACAGTTTAAACAACTATCGGATGTTTCACTGCACTCACCTGTTACACAAACAGAAGTGGAACAAAACAAAAGTGAGTTCATTACCTGTACTCAAAACAATTTGATTGTCCTCTGTCTTCCCTTCAGTCATGGACTCACCGACAGGGTCCCCTTTTCGACTCAGTATCTTTGAAAAGCCACTTGAGAGAGAGGAGAAGATGCCGCGGAAGAAGTAGCCCTGCTGCTCGGCGTCCAGCGAGCGCACGGCTTGCAGGGACGGCCTGCCACTGCTGCTCCCGGCGCGCGGCACGGGCTCGGACAGAGAGCGGCTGAAGGGAACCCGCAACGGCCTGCTCCTCGTCGGGAAGAGCGCCTCAGGTGGGTCTTTGTGGGGATCCTCAGCACTGGCAGCATCCACGCTTGCAGAACTTCTGGAAAGGCTTGGGTCATTGCAGTCCCCTTTCAAACTGGAGGAGCCCTCCCTTCTGCTTACCCTCCAGGGAAGCCAAGGATGTGTCTGCCACCTGTACGCTCCAAGAGGTTTCTCTGAGTCAAAACTCATCTGTTTATTCAACTTCTTGCTTTTCATTTGGTGGTGCCAGTGATAGTCCTTCAGGGCAGCTGTGCCAGCATCTTGTTCCGACAAAGATCTTCTGAAGGTCCCGGGAGAGAGACTGTGATGCTTTTTGAAAGCACTCATTTTCCACCCTTTGGATTCCAGCGCTTCACTTACACTCCCTGTTCCTCAGTAGTCACGTAGCTGTAGTTCCTCACTCACCATTTTACATCCCCAGTTACTTTGTTCATGGCTGTGAGCTGCAACACAGCAGAGGTTCTTCCCGAAGGCCTTGAGCACCAATCCCAGAACCATGTATTCCTACATCTCCATGAGAAGGACGTGCCCTCACCTGTAGCACACCGACTTCCAACAGCACACAAAGCCTTGCTGAGACCTTGCTGTCGCTTCCTGGGCTGTCACATCTCTGCACCAAGCTCTCAGGAAATGACTAAAAGAGCCCAGCCACGAAAACCCACAGTGCCTTTCTGTGCCAATCACGCTTCACTTTTTTTCAGTCTACATTAAAGATTTGGTTAAAAAAGAAAAGGAATGCGAAAGTACTTTGCTCTAGAAACACAGCAACGTCTCAGAAAAGCATTGAAAAGTTGCAGCGCTCAACTAAGAGTCATGCATGTGTTCTTCAGTTAAGTAGCAAAGTATAGTACTATATATAGTTAAGTATGAAGTTTCTATTTACTACAGGTATGTTGTATCACTTAAGAGTGCCTCAGAGCTGCCTTTTGGAGAAAGGTAATACAGGCCGATTCATCAAAATCCAGTGCTGAAAGCACGAGACAGGAAAGCAAAGGGGAGGAATGGAGCAAGGAGAACAAACCCTGCAACTCAACGCAGTGAGAGTGTAAATACACCAAAGGGAAATAAGTAAAGAGGAGGAGAGAAGGGACCGAGAGGGTGGGTGGGACTTAACCAAACACGGGCCAAAGGGAAGGGTTTGAGGCATGGCAAACACAACAGGGCAGCAGGAAGATATTCCTTTTTCTCCTCCCGCTTTCTTCCCTTTTTAAACAACAGAATAGGGGATTATTTTTTTATAAATCTAGTTGCAATAAATGAGATGGAAAGAAATAGTCCTATCTGTTTAACCAAGAGGAAAAAACCCTCTTGCCTTCAGTACAATTTAAGAAACAGCTGACTGCTTTAAAATCTCATAAAGAAAATATCCGCTGGTGAACTAGGAACATGCTTGCCAAGTTTTAGACCAGAACACTTAAATCTCAAGTCTACTCAATCCCCGAAAATAGGGGGTTTATAATGGAAACGCTGACAGACCCTTGGCAATAAAGTAACAATGAAAACTACTTCTCTGGTTAAATAAAATGATAATCTGCTCTGGCAGACCAATAAAGCTGAACTGACCCACTATGGGATCTCGCCTTTAAGCTAGGCTGCATTCATCAGCCAAAGTACACTCCTGACAGCTGCGGATGCAAAAACTTCCTTACTTATGTGTATATATGGTAAAGGGTATCACTGCTCCCTAGAACAGAGAGGGAGTTACCCTAAAACCTCCATCAAATGAAAAAATAACTTCTTTATTCAGTAGCAAGTTAGACTTTTCCATTAAAGACAATAGAAGCAACTATCTAAAAATGACCATGTTTAAGAAGTCACAACAAATAACCCCAGAAACAGAAAACAGCTCAGATATTGCAATGCAAATTCTGCATCAAATAATGACGCTGCCTCTCATGCTTTGTGGACGTCGTGCTGCTCAGAACATAAGTCTGGAATGACAACATGTACCTACACCACAACTCTGCTACAATTTCCATCCAGAGCAGGGAAGACTCAAGGAACCACAAGGAGCAGTGAACACAGAGATACTGGTACTCCCGTGAAAATAAGACACAGGCTCCACCAGGAAAAAGGTAGCTGGCTTTTGTCTTCTGTTTCTTCATCCCAGGGGCTGCTGATCACCTTTGGTGGCAGCCCATCTTGCCCCACAGACTGAGACGGGTTCCTTAAAGTAACTCCTGACTTGACCCTCATCTGTTGCTGGTAGCTGTTGTCCCCCAAGGCACTGGAGTCCGTGTTTCCAAGACTGAGGCAAACCCAGCAGCATTGAGAACCCCAGTTTTAACTGGGTCTGCTGTTACTGGGTCTCCCACCCCTATCAGCAACGGGTCCTCCTTCTCTTTGTCGAGCTTTTTCCTGCTAATGTGGCAGCAGTGCTTTGGCCAAATGCCTTTAATTAGGCAGTCTGGTAAGGCAGGCTTTATGGAACCTCAGGAGCAAGGATGAATAACTCCGACCGACGACGATGTGGTTCGCTGCAGTGGCACAAGCCATAATCAGCACGGAAAGCTGAGAAGGCGAGGCGGGCTTCTGGTCAGCCCTGCGAGCCATGTTCGCACAAGTTTCCGCTAACGCGCTGACATCTCCCTTTGGGCTGGGAGCACAGAAGGGCAGGAGAGGACAGAGAGCGCGGGCGGACGGTGCAGGCGCTGAAGCCCTCCTGGGTTTGCTTGCTGTGGATTTCTAGTGTGCTTTGTAACTCCTGCTGATCTCTGCCAGGCTGGGCACCCACACAGACTGTGCTCTTGAAACAGCCCTTGCAGAGCACTTACCTGCCCTATCGGAGCACTTGGTACCACTGAGGAGTGACTCAGCTCGGATAACGTGACCCCAGCTGCACCAAGGCAGCGATTCAGCACAACCACACTCTGGACGGGGACGGAACTTTAGGCAAGACACCGCTCTCTGCAGGAGGACAGAGATGATGACCGGGATTCTCCCCTCCTTTCTCATCACCTGACTGTACAGAGAGATCCCTCCATCCCCTTCCCATGCAGCTGGCATTACACTGATCAGTGACTCACACAGACCACCCCTTTCAGCCAGGGAACATGCAGAAAGATTAACCACATCTCAAGTTACGGCACGAAGCAACGTGCAAAACCAGTTATGAGTTAACTGCTACTCAAAACTATTTTTATTGGTGTGGCCAGGGGCTGGACCACAGCTCTGTACAGACCTAACAATACAGAGAAAGGCTTCAATAAGCACTCTGCGTGAAGCCCAAGAACATCAAAGCCACAGTTTAGTTTAAGTTTGAATAATATTGAGAAGGCTTTTTACTTTTTTTTACTTCTGATTTCACTTTTTATTTCATGTTACCACTGCTTAGACGACCACATTTCATGATCAAAGGAAAGTTACCATTGGCCTAGCTGAGGTTTCACAGTGCACTCTACAGAGGGTAAAAGGGTCTTTCTCAAAGTGCTTCTAAAAGGGCAGACAAGGTTTACATGTTTATTAACATAAAAACACTGGTACACAAGTTTGCTTAGTCTACCAATATGACAATTCTTTTAAATAGCTAACTCAAAAATTGTGGCCTGGGCTTCGAGTCAAACTGATCTCTCTCTTCCTTATACACATCGTCAGTAGCAATGATGATGTCCAAAAAACCCCTTTGTCTACACTAATCCAGTGGCACCAAGTTAGCACTGGTCTCAAGTGGCTCCAGCATTTCTTGTGTCCATAGAACATGCAGGCAAGTTATTCAGAATGCAGAACTCTTTCCTTGATCTGCCGTCCAGTTACTCAGGCTCCAGTCCAGTCCTTCCACAGCAGCAGTTTATCCTGGGAAGCATTTACAGTCTCTCAGTATCACAAAGAAATCAGCTTACAGCAGTGACTGCCACTGTATCAGTGATGCGAGATCCCCACTGTGCCGAGCCACCCACGCAGCTGTCAGCAGGTAAAATAATGTCAGGGGAAGAAACGAGTTTGTCAATTAAGCTGAGAAAATCTGAAATGTTTTCACTCTTGTTTTTAATACCAACTGCCTACAAACGTGATCCTCCACTAACAAATCTTCCTCAGATTTTTTTTTTTTTGGTAGTGTTTGCAGTTGATTGTGCCAAATCATTCATTTAGCTTTTCAGAAAATTACTATTTTCTTCCTAACAATCCAGTCACTTAATCACCACATTTGACATGTTTAACAGCATATATTTCACTGCTCCTAGATATTGACGTAATTTATGCACAAAATGCAGATTTGCTGCATTGGAATGTAACTGTATTTCAGCTTTAAGATTGTATTGGGAAAACAATCATTCTCAACTTTACAACATTTCACAGAAAATACACACAAGCAGCCTTGCATTTGCACTGAGCATATGAAGATAAATCTTTGGCAAGGGCCTCCTGTGTGGGAAGTCCGCTCTCCACCATTCAGCTCTCCAGAAAAACTACCCAGCTCCGCTGCACGGAGCTTCAGCAATTTCTCAGAGCACGTTGTTTCATAAATATTAGCAGCCAATTAAAAAAGTAAAAAAGCAATACCACAGAAAATCCCATATGCACCATCGCCAAGCAGCTGGAAGGAGGAGAACCTGGCTCTGATGTTACAAATTAATGTTTAATGCTTGCTTGCTCTCTGAAAGCTGTCTAGTGCTTGAGTAAAAGCACTATAATGTGTAAAACTTGAGTGCATAGCCTATATTGTAAAAAAGGATGAACTGCACTCTCCCATGACTGAACTGCTCCATTCTGAATTCATTTTGGACCAAACAAACTTACCAGCTTCTCATTTTTTAAATTTTTTACCAAGAAAGGGAGGGAAAATGGGGAAAGAGAGTTAAAGAAAAAAAAGCCAAAATGCCACACAACCACCAACATTCGTGATAAACCCTGAACATTTATTCACCACACTTGGGTCTTCAACCAAGTTCTCTCTTTTAATTGAGAAAATCAGCAGGCTAAGCACATACCACTTCTGAGAAGATCCCAGCTCAAGCCCCCAACAACCAGCCATCAAATGAGCTTTAACCTGTAGAAAAGTGAATCAAATTGCACCCTGTATCCTCCCTAGAGAAACTAGGAGGAATGCAGAGGGGGTTAGGGATCCTGGATTATGCAGTCTAGCTCCCCTCAGCTCTTTTCCCATTTAAAACTAGCCTGATGCTCAGTGCACTGGAACAGCTCATGGAGGAGTAATCAATATATAAAGCAGAAATGAACACAAAAGTTTTCCAATTGACCCAACTTGACATGTAGTTAAATAGCACAGAAGATGAAAGATTTTTCCTTCCCTTTAAATTAGAGGCTTTTCAAAATACTAAGTTTTGTTTATGCAAGCCTAAGTAATTAATGACCTAACATCCCCTTCCCATCTCCTATCACCAAGATGCATCTGTTTCCCCCTGCAATATTTCCTGCAGGTGGATATGACTTTTCCTCAGCTCAGCGCAGACCAGTGCACCTGACTTACTCGACCTCTTAATATTTAGTGTTAATTAACGTTTAGAAGTTACACAGAGGACGAATGAAACGGCACCTTAGAAATTGTTGCATTTGAGATTAGGGTAACTGGAAGAGCAAGGCTTGGAGTTGGCACAGCTGGAAGCCAGAGATCCCTTACTGAGCCCAAACTAGAGCTTCTGAGAGCGAAGCTGCCATGTGTGCCTCTCACAAGCCTGGAGCTGGCAGAGCCTCCCAGTGACCACACTGCAAGCTCACCTGTCCCACATAAATCAGGATACGCTGTTTCCACTATCACTATGCTGAGACTGAAATACCTCTGAACCAGCTAAATGGTGACAGCAGAGCATTTAAATGCCACAGAGCACTTCATTTCCCTCACCTAAATTTTGGGGCCAAGGCAGGCTGCACCTGCTGTCCCTGCCTCGCGATTCCAAGCCCAACCTGTCACTACAGCCACAGCTGCAGCGAGGCAGCCTGACTCGGCTCTGCTTTTGCCACAGTCTAGTTTCTGAAGGCAGGTACTCAAAACTCTTCAAGATGCACAGGAATTTCCACCTGAATGTGAGGAAGAACTTCTTTATTGTGCGGTGGCCACACACTGGGAGAGATTGTCCAAAGAGCTTGTGGAGTCTCCCTCACTGGATATATCCCAGACCTGCCTGGATGCAATCCTCTGCTCTGCGCTCTGGGATGACCCTGCTTGAGCAGGAAGGTGGGACCAGATGACCTGCTGTGCTCCCTTCCAACCTGACTCATTCAGCGATTCTGTGATTCCTGCCCTCTAATTGCTTGGCAAAACTGCTACAATTTCTCTGCTGATACAAACTCCCCACGTGAAAGTCTCCCGGTTTCATTTTTCCATGCTGTTCCTGTGATCTGCATGAGAAGCTGCTACAGCCCTGTCAACTGAGCAGAGCAGAGAGAGATAATATAAATTTATGAGATGCTGGGCTTTGGATGGATGCCAGGAAATGTTAGCAAGAAAATCCCATTTCAATACATCGCGAGTAAACCTGCAGAACGGCGATGCCAGGTTTTAATTTCACTAGCAATCTTTTGTTGCTGTTGTTGACGACCAAACACAGCTCGCGCCAAGTTTCAAGGGCCGTAAAAATGTAGATTTAGGAGCCAGCCAGGCACACGCAGCGGCTGAGCCCACACACAGCTGCGAGCCACGCCAGCCAGCCAAGGGTTTCAGTAACATGTGCTGGTGCAAATAAATAAATGCACGGCCTGGAGGTAAACACTCCGGCAAGCACTCCCCAGCACGGAAAGGCCGCGCAGCAAATGACCTGTGTGGAGCGAGCGGCGGCACTCGCCTCAGAAATTTGGAGAGATTTAGGGATCTCTGTGAGGAAGGCAAGAAGCCCTCAGCCTCGGCTTGTGACACAGTTGCCCCCACAGGTCTGGCTCCTCCGCAGCCTTAACGCTGAGCTGTGAAGACACTGACACACGCAGGGAGCTGCGGCTCGCAGGAAACCCTCTGCAGCCACAGATCACCAGCCTGAGCCCCTGAGGAAGGACAGCTGCACTGACCGGCTTCACTGTCAACTTCTGCAACGCCACAAATAAACCAATATGTTTATATAAATATATAAACTCCGGCTACACAGAGAAAAAAAAAGCCCTTATGCCCAGTCTGACATCCATTTCTTCACGATTACAGGTTGGGCTTAGTACCATCAGAAATATCACACACAAGCTGCTCATTTCAGTTTTTAACAGCCTTGTTTTTCAGCAGGCAGAATCAACTTCCCATCAGCCCTCTTCATTCCCAACTGAAGTGTCTGGGATTTTTGTGGAGAGAGTGGGGGGGAAAAAAATCATTACTGTGCAATCTTAAAGCAAGGGTTTTACCAGCAAAACACAGTTTTATTGCTGGATGCAATCCCTGTGTTCATCAACCAACTGCAGCTTAAACTACAACGAGAGGAAATACAGTTATACTGTACAGGCAACTTGATGGATAAACATCCCCAAAATGGTCTTGGTAACTCAAATTAATGGATAAACATCCCCAAAATGGTCTTGGTAACTATGCCCAAAGAGCAGGTGCATTTATTCGAACTTTCCAGCCTTTATTTTTATGTACTTGGAAAGGAACATATCCGCACTGCAGACTGCTGCAAAAATAAGACCTACGAACTCTCCAGCAAGGATGTTAGGAGCTGGGTTTATAATTTCACTCTGTATATTTTTTAATTAGTTGCTCTGTTATTTTATTCCTCCTATTTTATTTATTATTTATAATTTATTTATTATCTTATTTTATCCTTTTTTAGAGTGAATAAACTATATCAACAACTCCTTCACACAATACTAGTTTTGTAAATAAATTTTAAAAAGTAAATATATTTTAAAAGCTTCTCAAACACTGGAAATCCCACTGTAAAGCCAACTAGCAGCAAAAGATAACCACCAGCTAACTGACAACAATCTTCAAAATCACTGGGGAGTGTACTCTTACAGTGTATGTAAGTAAAGAACTTTAGCAACGTGCATAATTAATCATTATTATAATTAATTTATCATCTAAACACCACCAGTAATAGAAATGCTCTGTCTGCTGTGACGACCTTTCAGATCCAATCCAACTGTGAGCCCCAAACTGTCCAGTGCACCACTAAGCCATGTCCCTAGACAGCATTAAAGCATTAGCCACGGACACAGGCACTGAGAGCTGGGCACACAACAAAACACAAGGAACAATTTACAGATCCACAATTATTTTTGGCTCTGAATTTAGGTAGGGAAATTCCTTGGATGAGAACTATCCTAACACCCAACTTGCAGTCCCATCAGAATGTTGTGTTAATATCAGCAAATTAAAGTGCAACAACTGACAATGAATCAGTGACATCTGGAATTTAAGGTTAAACCTTCATCTAAATGGAGAAATAAACTCTAGAGAGGAAAGATGAAACATCCTGGTTGTCTTGGGTTGCAATATGTAACCAAAAATTTTATTCTATTTCATCTGTTGAAACCAGTTGGAAGATATTTTCATCTCTTGTAACTCCAGGGGAAGGAGGGCAGGTGCCTTCTGTTAATGGGTCAGTCCTTAAAACCAGATGGGGCAGTGCTCCCTTATCTTGTCCTCCTCCAAGGGGATATCACCTGGGAATGAGCCATTAAGGCTCTCCTTGTGACCGATAACATCACATCATCCCACTGGGAGATGCTCCACTCAGTGGGAGGAGCCAAAGCCTCTCTACCTGCATAAAACCTGCAGCTCAGAACACCAGAGCAGCTGGTTTTTCCACTGGATTCCCAGAGGAAGACTGGACCCATCCTGTCACCACCGGACCCTTCTACAGGATCACCTCTGCTCCAACGGAGCCACAGCTGCCACTCCAGGAGGACTTACTTTGGACTGCTCCCCACACCCTGACCAACAGGGTGTCAGGTCGTATTCTGACTCTGTCAGAGTTTCTGGGATCATTTGTTTGTTGTTGTTCTTTTTCTCTGTACCACTACATTTGTAGTTTGTAATATTCTTAGTAAAGAACTGGTATTCCTATCCCTATATCTTTGCCTAAAAGCCCCATAATTTCAAAATTATAGCAATTCGGAGGTGGGGGGTTTACATTCTCTATTCCAAGGGAGGCTCTGGTTTCCCCCGGCAGTCACCTGTCTTCCAAGCCAAGACACTGGTATCTCAAAATGCCAAAAGTCTGGAATTAAAACACTTAGGAGTAGCACAGAAAAAGGGTCTGTGTAAAAGTCCAGGTGCTGTAGCACTACTACACCCTGCACAGAGAAAGTAGTAAAAGAAACAACCAAAAGAGAAGAAAAAAAAGAGATGGGGGAAGAAAAAAGAGCATTTTTTAAAGGCAAATGACCTTCTAAGCAGCAGTTTTCTCTCCACAGGTTGCCTGTCAGGAACAGCCTTGAATCTGCGCAGAAGCCCCACGTCAGGGCCGGGGATGAGGCGCTGAAATGAAGATGGGCCTGCTGCCGGCGCAGGCCTGCTGCGAGCCCAGTGCCAGGCCTGCAGCGGAGCGCGGCGCTGGGCACGCCGAGCAGAGCCAAGGGACAGAGCAAGGTGACCTGCACACCCAAACAGCACAAGGCTCAGGGACAGGAAGCAGCACACCCTCTTTGAGTAAACCTCTGTGTGCTTGCAGTTAAAAGAACGATTAAAGATGACCAGAGTAGGACACGGCTCGTGATACACCGCGAGATGGCTGAGAGGTGAACCTGCCTGTCCTAATGCTGAGTCTGGCCTGGGAATTCAGCTGTACAGAGTCTCTCCCCAAAAGGGAAAGATACAGAATAATTTCAACCTTTGAAGGGAGTGGAAGGAGGGAGGAAGAGAAAGAAGATAATTTCTCTTTCAGAGACTATTTAAGGAACTAATTTGTGACACATGCACGCGCTTCCTCACTACAGAACAAAACAAAGAAGTGGACATTGTGAAAAAGGATTTGCACGAAGCACAAGTCATTGCACCCCAGGCAGGCTCTGCAGCCACCACAGCCATCCTGAGTACTGCTGTGGGTGTCAGCTGCACAGGGAGCCCCGTCCTCCAGCGAGCCATGTGCAAGCATTTCATCTCTTTTGTGTCTTTTCATTCATTATTATGGTACCAGAGATCACTTCTTTTTCAAGTTCCAAAAGGACTGGTTTTGTTTCATTAGGTGTGAACACCAGATGACCAGAACTGCCTCACTCTGAGGTCAATCCTTCCCAAATGGAGCACAGTCCCACCTGTAAGCCAGTGCAAGCAGCACTTCCAGTAGGCAGCCACTGTTCAGCAATCTCTTTAAAAAAAATATATATTCTCAATTATTTTCATTGCAAAAAATGTTAATCAAAAGGTTTAACAGAACCATGAAAAAAAGAAAGGAAACAACCCCCGCCAAACTGCATGCTCTTGCTTAGAGCAAAATCCTCTCAAGTTGACATTTCTAAAATGCCTTTTTTTTTTGTTTTCTCACTTCATCGGTAAAAGGGAAAATGAGCTGATATTTGCTATTTTTACCTTAACCACACTAGCACTGTTAGTAAACTGTGCTCCATCCTCACCAAGCAGCATGGAACTGCTGTGAACAATAAAGTCTGACTTTGAAATTATACCTTGAAGTCTCAAACCAACCTGCCAACAAGTCCAGAATATTTGCTCTAAACATAAAACACAAAGGCACTCTGGGTTTTATAAAGACACAGGCAACCACCAGAGTTAGACTAAATTAATGAGCTTGTGTATTCCAATTCCAACAGACAGGACAGCACCCGCCTGGCTTCACTTAGGAACTTGCTACAATCTCTGCCTTATAAAAAGGTTTTTACACATATGAAGCACACATATACCAGTGAGACATAAAATCAGGATGTAATCAAATCTCCACAGTTTTATGTACAAATCCCTCAGGACTTCAAGCTGCAAAACCGTGAATAATTGCATCTATTTTCTAATAAAGACCATGTGCTCTGGGACACGAGTACACAAGTTTTCAAGGGCTCTGCATAACATTTTTGGAGGTATTTCTACTTCAAATAAGCAATCCAGTTAAGCAGAGATAAACACGCACACACATCGGTGACCTTGTTTAAACAACGCACCAATCATTGTGATAAATCTGGTTGCCAAATCTAAATATAGACTTTTAGGAAGAAACAATGGAGTTTGAGTAGAAGAGGCCTTCTCCTATTTACTGTTTACCTAATTATCCAAATGAATGTGCAGCTTGGCCTCTCTCCCCATTTCGAGCAGCACGACCACTTTCCCACTGGGAGCCAAGAGAGCTCTGGCTGTTACTGGAATCGCAGCATGATCCGGCACATTTGATGCTCTGAGTGCATTTGGTGCAATTTCAAGGCTTGTCTCACAGTTTGGGTATGTGCACAACTCTGCTTCCCCCAGACAGCCCCAAGCCTGACACAAGGCAGATAGGCACCGCAGGACTGAGTCACTGCTACAGAAACAGGCTTTAAAAAAAAAAAAAAATTAAAATTTTTTTCAAATGAAGGCATGGGGGGAGGGAGAAAAATCCCATTCAAAATCCACTCTAAGTTTCCAACTTCGGGTGCCCAAGCAGGAAATGAAGGGAGGAGGGAGCACGGGGCAAAAGGAGGAGGAGAAAGTTCTTCTATTCAGGGTTGTATTTTTAGACTATTACTAATTTTGTTTTGTCACTGTGCTACAGAAGCTAGACCTGTGTGAATTAATGCAGCATTATCCTTTCTAATTTTTGCTAAGTCCAGGCTGCAGTCTTAACCTAATCTCCTTACGTGGGACATGGCAGGGCACTCGCTCCCCCTGCCCTGCTGTGGCTCCTATCTTTCCACCAGCTATTCCTGCCTGCAGCACACATCCAGCCATGTATTCCCTCTCTTCTTTCCCAAAGGACATAAAAAACAAGGAGAATTCCCCCCTTCTGTGCCTGGAAACTGAATCTATGCACTGAGGGCACCGAACCTGAAATTCTGATTTGTTGTGAAGCACACCAAGATCACGGGATTTATACCCACAACGTATGGGAAGGAACACCGCCAAAATGCTTTTCCCTCTTGCTAAAAATACTCACATCTTAAAGTGCCTCTGCCCTCCTTGATCTATGGATACTTATAAGCCAAATTTTGCTGGGCAGGCTGAGGCTAGAGGAGAGAAATCTGTGCCCTCTATTCCCTGCTCTATTTTAGTCCGTAACAGTTATGCATTCCATTTATTCTTATTGTTTCAAAGCCAGTTAAAACTAACTTGTATTTTTTTACAAGTTGCTCTCCCCAGCTGTCATTATTAGGGTTACTGTCAAACTATTTTTTTATTTCCTTTCTCCATGTTTGCACAGCACAGGCCCAACCCATTTGCGACTTCCCTCCCTAGATGCAAGTTGCCATGCACAGATCAATTAGGCAGAAATACAATGACTTACAGTAAAGAAATCCTTTGGGAAAAAACAAACATATGGACCTCAACTTATTTATAAATATCTTCAAAAAGGAGCCTGGAAACATCCCACCCCAGGCTGTCAGTGCTCAAGGCAGAAGTGGTGGGGAGTGGCAAGGGAAGAGGCAGACAGACAAGGATTTTATTTTTTGTCTTAATAAAGTTTTGTTTTCTTCTTTCCAGAAAAACAAGAAAGGCCAGGAAATCCTCAGAATCTGGCATTCCCAACACCGCCTCATTAGATGAACACAAGGACCTTGCTTCCCGTTCCCTCCTCACTTCACAGCAAGCGAGGACGGAGCAGGACAATGCCAACGTCAGGAGTGCTACAAACAGAGAAGAAGCCCTGCAAGTCAACCCTGTGTGAAACTGGAGTTATTCTATTTACTTCTATTCCATACTAATACATCCAGGTTTTTTTAACTAGGAAAACCCAGGTCATGCCTTAGAGTCACTAAAGCTCCCCCTACACTTCTCATCCCTGGACCAAAGATTAACTGGCCAAGCCTCCTGCAAAATAGTCTCTTCTCTGACCATCAGCAGCCAGAAGGATTTTGGGGTAGAGATGGTTAAACAGGAATGAGGGATGAAAGGAAAAGATCCCAAAGCTCAGAACAACTCTCTCTGCACTTGCAACCCTGATGTAGGGGAAAGGAGGGCTCAAAGGGACCCAGTCAGCGCTTCTCCTGCTCACAGCAGGCACGGAAAAGTAGGAAAGGTGATGGAACACACAGAAAAACCTCCTTTCCAACCCATGCCTTGGGCTCTGGCTTTGGAGCAGCTGGGCCCTCCTGCATCCCAACCAGAGTGCCAGGCACAAGCAGCTTTAGACTAAAAGGTGCTGGTGCTTGGAGTTGACACACAATTTTGAGACCCGTGAGAAGCTGCTGTGGTTTTACCATCATGCAGCTGGCATGCATGTCCAGCAACAGGGGCTAGAAATCACCTCCCTGTACAAACACACCTCTAAGGACAACTGAACTCAAAGTAAAATCAAGTTCTTCCTGTCTGAAAAGCTGTCAAACATATCAAGTCCTTCTTTTACCTTCTTGACGGTCTAGAAAACTGACTGAAAAAAGCTGATTATTACTCTGGAATAAACTGTAGAAGAAGACAAGAAAAAGTGGGGTAAATCTGAGTTTATCTCCTTAAAATATAAACCCCTCAAGGAATATAATTTGCTGCAATTAAATACAAAAAGCCAATCCTCAAGATAAGCCTTAGCAAATCACCTTGAGAGTTTAATAAATTGTGGTTTGGTTTGGGGGATTTTTCTGTTAATGCATTTACCTGGCCTGTCAAACATACTTCTGAAGTTCTCACACCAGATGGACACAGGAGCCAGAACAGAAAGTGGGCGAGACAGTCTGGGACCACTGAGAGAACTGTTCCAATAAAGAGGTTTTGACTATTTAATTATTAAACTAGAAAGAAGTCTCAGGTCTCAGCTTGTATCATATGAAACTTCACTGAGCTTGCATTCACAGAGAGCAGGTTTAGATGAGGTATTGGGAAGAAATTCCTCCCTGAGAGGGTGGGCAGGCCCTGGCACAGGGTGCCCAGAGCAGCTGTGGCTGCCCCTGGATCCCTGGCAGTGCCCAAGGCCAGGCTGGACAGGGCTTGGAGCAGCCTGGGACAGTGGGAGGTGTCCCTGCCCATGGCAGGGGTGGAACAAGATGAGCTTTAAGGTCCTTCCAACCCAAACCTTCTGGGATTCTATGGTAAATTCATCCACCAGACACAGCAACGTCACCGCAGGAAGCCGCGCATCTGCCATCTAACCGTTGGATTCAGACTCTCACAGATGAGCAAGAAATCACTGACACCAAAGCGCTTGAGAAGAGCTGGTAATGCTACAGATATTTACTGTCCTCCAGTTGCTTTTACACTTAAAAAAAATTGAGTTGTTGATATAAAATAACCCTTATACAGCCTTTAGATACAAAGAGTTATCTTAACAAGCTTTCTCTTCAGTCTGCCTTTCAAGTCTTTCCTGTCTGGATCGCTAAAGGTTAGAGACAGGCTGTATTTCTGATGCACAGAAGGCATGAGCTCTTCTTTCTCTGTTTTCCTATTTTCTCTGCTCCCCATCACCCACAGACGATGTTCCCCAAGCAGCTGAGAAGTGGAATGCTCTGTTCCCGGAGCCAACAGCGTGAGTCACTGTGCACTCACAAGATAGGGTACAAGATCTCCCAACGCTTTCCCCCCAAATCCCAGCCACTCTGCAAACCTTCATTGTGCCTAAATTAAACAGCTTTTGTTATCAAGTGAATAAAAATTCACATTTCCTGCCAAGCCACTAAACCACATTTAAAGGGTAGAATGCGCACCCAATTCAGCATTTCTTAGTGATTTAGGTGGAAATTCAGATATGCAGAGACTGACTTTGCAAAGCTGCAATGATCATCTTGACAGAAGGAGGATAATTAGGTGCGTGAAGTCCGGAGAGAATCAACTCAACATTTCCTGGATCTCAGAGGTACAGGCAAAGGCCAGGAAACCCAAACCCCACTGTTCCCACCGGGCTGCTGTACCCCGCAGGAGCTCTGGCTGTGAGCTGACCTTGTAGGAGCACTTTGCTTTTCTGAGCTGTTTAAAACCTTTCACTTTGGTGCTTGTGGTTTTACAATTCCACAATTTCAAGTGTCTCATCAAAGGAACCTGTAAGCAAAGGTGGGAGGACACAAATACCTCTTAAACTGGCTTTGTTAACTGATCAGTCTGCAGTGGAATTTGAAGTCTGCAAAAAGTTTTCCAGAAATAGTGCATGATTTATGCAGAGATGATTGCACATCAATTTCTTATTCAGAATCTTTGTCACATTCACTGGGAAAAAAGTTGGGTTTATTTCTGTCCTTCATTCTTCTACCCTACTGGGTTCTTTCAGTTGCTTTTCCCTCTCACTCTCCTCTGCTCTTCCCATGCAACAACTATCAAACATAGCCAATAAATGGATTAAATCACACAAGCTTTCCTGTTATAGTCACTGTACTTTTCACAGCTGAACAGTCCATGTCGATTCCATTCCCATTTACAGGGACTGATCACTGAATTGGAAGCTCATCCACCTGCACCTCTGCTTTCAGTCTATTTTTGAAAGTCCTTCTTATAATCATAACCAGACGATCAAATGAATCACAGTTCAATAGATTCAATAATGTAAAAAATTCCTATTCCAACACCAACTTACATTTTCTCTTTTTAAAGCTGGCAATAAGAGAATATTAAAATAGAAGCTGCAGCTCTTTTATCATTAAGATCTCTAGATTTTGAATTACATAGATATTAAGGGAACTTCTGAATGAACCAGAAGGTGGCAATTTCTGGGTAATCCCACCAAAGCCAGAGAAAGGCAGGGGGAAGGGAAATCACTGCTCTCACATTCTTTTCCCATTATTAAGTGCAATACAATTCAATGCAAGGGTTCCTTGTAAAACAACTGAAGCCAATCACCACAAACTACACTACAGGTTAAATTAGGCAGAATTTATGCAGCAATATAATAGAGGATAGTGACACACAACACAATGTCTCGCTAAAGGATGAATAAATGGGCATTTAAAGCTCAGAAAGTTAAAGCCAGAAATAAGAGGGGAAACAAGACAGAGAGAGGAAGGGCAAGGGAAGAGAAGGAAGAAACATGTGTTCATTATCTCAAGAGCTTAACTGCAGAGATTCCAGAAGGAGTAAAGAAGCAGCAAAGAGATTCTAGTGCAGCAGCTTCTGGCACAGACAGGTCTAACGCTGCCATTACCTCGCCATACACATTTGCTGACTGATGTGCAGCTCTGGAAATCTGACAGGGAGAAAGCTGCAATTTAGCAAGGATAGTTATTTAAAGCACTTACTCGGGGAAAAGCTGAATTTAGCTCAAAGAAGAGCTGGCCGCTGCCTGTGATCGCCCCAGATAGTACCTGGCCATGGCAAAAGTTTCACACAGGGACTTTTAAAACTTTAAAATCTACAGGCACAAGCAGGAAATTATTGTTTGTATTTTTTCTGGCCAGCCTAATTATAACTTTCAGCCCCAGAGTTACTTCCAGTATTCACAAAACTCAGTTTAAATTCACTCTTCCTACCACCTAAGCTATCATGTAATTTGTTATCTCCTCTCAGGCCCTACTAAAACTGAAACTGGAAACATCATTTTCAAAACTAATTCTCGTACTGTTATCGGATAGCAACCCTCAGGATTACAGATTTAATCACTATAATAACAGAATACACTGACAAGTGAACCCAAATACTTCCAGTGTTTACACCAGCAGCAATAATTAGTGTTTTGTCGTGTCAGAAAGTGCCTGCAGATTTACCTCCACAAGGAAAGTGGCTGGAACAATACAAGTAGCTCCCCTGCAGTCCCTTACTGAAGGGAGATACAGAGATACAAGAACAGGAACAAGGTTACTTTTCATATAAGGTACCTTCGGAGGCAATACAATTTATTGACAAAGTGATTTATTACTAATCCAACTTCACTTCTGAGAGGCTAAAATGTTTTCATTATTAAAAAAAAAAAATAAAAGAATATACACACCAAGTTCCCAGCAAACAGAAATAGGAACTTACTAAAATTTTTTACTTTACGTGGCTCAATTTCCTCTCCCTCCTGCAATTATCTGTCTGCAGAGGAAATAGCACACAACGTTCTGTGCCTGCCTAGGAGGTTCATAAGAACAATGAATATATAAGGTAATATCATGTTATTTTTAAACAGACTTTTTTCTTTCTTTCTTGTTTTGTTGTTTTTTTTTTTTCTTTTTTTCTTTAAAGAATATTAAAAGGCTTTCTGCAGACAGGACTCTGATGGCTCCATGACAGAAGAATGCAGCACTGCTAAATGCAAAACAGATTTAGAATATTTCTGACACCTGTGCTGCAGGACTGCCATTAAACGAGATGCTTTTCTCAGTAAATATGTTCTCTAAGATGATCACTTGAACGGGCAGCAGAAAGGTCACTGCACTCAGGTGATTAAACCCATACTGAAACTTCCTTAGCCATAGGTCCTGATATGACAGCTCAGGGGCTACCACCCTGCTCCCTATAAAGGTAGAGGTCCCTGATGCCTCATCTGCAGCACTCTCAGACAGAAGATATTCCTGATGCTTCAATAGAATTACCTGAGATCCCTGTTACTACCACTACTTACCTGCCAACAGACAGCAAGGTAAAGATGCTGCAACCATTAAGGCTGTTGCTTTTCTGCTACTTGAGAGCTTTGATGTGACAACTTGAAAGTTCATTAACAGCTTCTTGCACCCACTGTCACCCTGCAGAACTCCCAGGTGATGCAGCTGAAATGAGGGGTGCCACAGAGAACAAAGGACACTGCTTAGCCAAGTCCTTCTCATTACGTTTTTGTCGCTTTGCTGTTCTCTAATGTGTTGAGTTTTCCACCCAGTTTGTATTTTTATATTTTATAAGACAAACAGTGTTCAGGAACAATCAGTTTCAGTTGACTTAAATGTCTCTTCAGGTAGGGCATGGCTCAAGCTTATTTCAGTTTATCCCAAGTCCAAAAAACGGTTTGCATTTTCTCTGCAGTTGTACACCAGCAGACAGGCAAATTAAAGAGTATTTAAAAGTAGCAGAGATCTCAGGAGAGGAAAGATAAATCCAGCAGCATTTGTTAGGCTGCCAAAATACCATTTGCCAACTCTGACCATGACATTTTATAACCTTTTTGTTTTAAATAAAGATCAAAACCTTAGGATGTTCAGTTTCACCACCACTTCATGAAGTGCTCACAATTTCTCTGGCATAACCAACCTTAAACCTATTTATACATTGATAGGAATCAATAAAAATATTTTATTATGTTAAAATATTACATTCTATAGGGGTCATTAAAAAACCTACTGTCTCAAAGTACGTGGAATATAAATCCTGCTGAAATAGTATCTGACCACATCTGTTCTTATACAAAAGTCACCACTTAGAAGTCCCTTTTAAAGTCTCGTGTTCCGTGTAGCTCATTAATCCTGAAATCTCTGAAAGCTGCAGTAAGTTGTTGGTGGCTAATCAAATGCATAAATTTGGACCACACAAACCTATGAGCACTTTCAGATCTCCTTCAAGTAAATCTCTCCCTAGCAACTACGAACGGAAGAAAATGTTACTTTTTAATTACGAGAAATGTTAAATGAAGAAGAATGGTCATCAAAGACTCTACTTTGACAAGACAAAATCAGCCTCTTTTACAACAGACTTTTTCTGCCAGAATTACATGTGACAACACAGACTGAAGTGGAGATCTTTACTTTTGCTGCTACCTATACCATAAACACTGGAAAATAAGTACTGTAAGTGTCCTTCATGCTTCTTTATAATGTTCCCTTCCTGTGCCATTGCTTTTTGCATCTGCCTGTGAACTGCAGTGTTCCTTTTCTCCATGGAGACCTGGGCAGCAGGCCAGGGTTACAGAAGCGAGGTCTCAGCACCCAATGCCCCCAAATGCCCCCAAATGCAGAAACCAGGCTGGCTCCAAGCACAGGCTTTCCCTGGGGCAGAACGAGTGCCTGTATTTCCACACCCTGTCCGAGTGCTTTTTCAAGGGGTACACTTGTTCCAGGATCACATTCCCTTCATCTCATTCTCCCAGCATCCTCAACTTCCTAACATCCTGCAGGCGTTTAAAAAAAACCATTTAACACACCTTCCCACAGTGTAAATAATGAGATTTAAGGAAAAAAAACCAAAATAACACAGCCCTCCAGGGGTTCTGAAATCATGCTGAAAGTTATCAAAGCCAAGGCTATTTCATGTTGCCCGACTGGCTTTGTTTCCCTCAACAAAGAATTGTGCTTTCAAACATTGATGGACTAAAACTTCTCTGAAGAAATGTACACGAGGTAAATGTGTGCTCTAATCACTTACTAGCTGCTAGACTTGCCTATAAAAAAACCCCTCTATGTTAATTCTCAGACTGATGTTTTCTTTAAGTCATATTTCAGCTAGAAGAATTCCCATTCTCCTTATCGCTGAAGTAAGTAAGAGGGGCCTAGAAGAGACCTGGAGAGAGACTTTTGACAAGGGCATGCAGTGACAGAACAAGGGGGAAAGGCTTCACACTGCCAGAGGACAGGGTCAGATTAGATATTGGCAAGAAATTCTGCCCTGTGAGGGTGGTGAGGCCCTGGCACAGGGTGCCCAGAGAAGCTGGGGCTGCCCCATCCCCAGAAGTGTTCAGGGTCAGGTTAGAGGGGACTTGGAGCAACCTGGTCTAGTGGAAGGTGTCCCTGCCCATGGCAGGGAGGTTGGAATGAGATGATCTTTAAGGTCCCTCCCAACCAAACCATTCCATGATTCTATGACATTTATTTTCACTCAGCTTCTTTTTGTAAAGCCTGGTTAATTTACCCAAAGTCCCAAGCTATTTATA
Organism: Dryoscopus gambensis; assembly: GCA_013389985.1. Taxonomy (NCBI): domain Eukaryota; kingdom Metazoa; phylum Chordata; class Aves; order Passeriformes; family Malaconotidae; genus Dryoscopus; species Dryoscopus gambensis. Next base: position 1,058,469 of record WEIT01007088.1, on the reverse strand, counting down.
GAGAGATCAAGGAGATCTCCTGTACAGTTTCCTGTATTTGTCACACCACATCTGTCACAAAGCAATCACAGAGATTACTCTGTTCCAAGTTACAGCTCCATTTTTCCTAAAGGCAGAAATTCACGGATTCTGAGAAGTCCTGAGTGAGTAAGGAGGGACCAGTAAGTGTGGGCTAGAAGGGAATAGCAACAAGACCTCCTTCCCAGCAAAGGGCAACACAATACTTGGCATGTCCAGTCTGTAACTTCACAAGAGAAGTGCCTGTGCCTGAAGTGCCCCCTCCACGAGCACACTCTCAGCTGCAGCCCTGGCAGAGATGGGCAGCAGCCAATAACTCACACAGAAGTCCTAATTTCCAAGCACAACTTTTCATTAAAATTCACACACTGATAAAATTGGCACTTGGATAAACTTCACCGCATGTGGCTCAGGTTGTGCCCTCCTATCCTTATCCCAGCCTGGGGCAAAGAAGTTGTCCTGCTTCGGGAGGGCTGTTTCAGTCTTGATAACTCACCTAATCAGTCCTAATTAGTCAGAGTCATTGAAGAGCCTTCTGCCCTATTAAAGAGTCATTCCCTCAGACATGGTCCTGCAGAAATTGTTTCCTGCTGAGGCAGTTTGATATGTCTGCTTTGCAGAACAGCAGCATGAAGAAAGGTGCTTGCACCAGAAAGACACGAGGCTAATAAAATCAATTCTTGACATTTGAGACAGCCTCTTAAAAACAGTCACCGGGTATGCACATAATCACACTCCATAATTATACTAATTTGCACACTTAAGAGCTGGATAAACACCATAAATTTAAATGAAAAACCCCAGGCACAGGCTGGTGCTGCTACTGGAATATTTTAAAATCCAAAATACCCAACACTGCTGATGACACTTTCTGTAACCACGCAACACGAGAGCACCTTACTGAAATCCAGACAGATACTTGCCACCAAATCAAAAGAATAGGAACAAAGCAATAAAATAGTTTCTTCTACACCTCATCAGCATTGTTTTCTTCTCAACCTCATCTTTTGGTGCAGTCATGACTGACACAACAGTTTAAATGCTCCTGAGATGCCTGTCTCCTGCAAGCTCCCCACTCCCTCCAAAACTTCCAAATTAGACAGACTGCTGCTGTTACAGAGCCAAGCTAAGGCAGAAATCCCAGGGCAGGCGAAGACACAGACTTTAAACACACATTCATCTGGATAGCCATCCCCTCTGTGGACAAAGGTTTTGGCATTTTCAGGTTGCAATCTCACACTGGAGATGAAAGATGGAAACAACAGCAGCACCCAGTAGCTCTCCGCTCGCTACCGCGTTTCTCCTCCCAGGCACCTAAGCCCTCCGGAGCCGTTATCTCTCCCATCAGGCAAGATGTTTCCCGTACTCACCACTCCAAGTCTTCGCCTGCATCAGCATCTTCCTCATCAGGCTTGCCATACTGGAATTTTTACCTGTGTTGTCTAAACCTGCTCAGGCCCAAACCAGGTGGAAGAGGTAAAAAAAGACACGTGCATCTTGTCTCTGCCAGCGCCGTGGCTTTTCCTCCAGAGGCTGCAGAGTGACTGGAGGAGCAGGGCTGAGCGCACACACACACACACACACGCGTGCATGCACACGCACAGGAAGCCTGGAACTGAATCAGTATTAAACGGAGCGACTTCCTTCTTCATGCTCCAGCATCTCGGCCGTAAACAAGCACTGCATATTAGCTAAGTGAAGCCGAAAAGTCCAGCAGTGAAGGACAAAAGAAGGGAGTGGCTCCAGCAAGGAATAACTATTTTAAATACACAAACATCTTCCCATCAGATTAAAACTAGCTTTTAAATTAGGCAGATTCTGAAGCCATTGTTGTGACAGGGTAACTCAAGACAAACAGGAGACGCTGCTTCCTCCTCTGGAGAGGTCTGCTGGATTTCCAGGACGAAGCGTCCCATAAGCATTCCTAATGCCTGGTCCAAGAGCGTTCATGAAAAGCGTTCCAGTCACCCCAGGGATAGAAGGCAATGAAGGGAGAGGCAGATGCAGAAACAAGCTTCAGAAGAGGTACCAGCAGCTACAGCTGCTGCACCTGGCAGCGCAGGAGCAATGGAGGAGCAGAGGAGGGATGCTGAGCTTGTGTGCGGGTCAGAGCATATGGCTTTGGCTACCAGCCTGCCCCACAAGGCAGCCCCCAGCTCTCCAGGAACAAGGTCAGCCTAGCAGGAATGAGTGTGTGTGCAGGGATGTAGCAGGAGTCAAACACATCCTCCCCAACAGCGTTCCATGCGCAGCCTGCTTGTATTCTGGGAGATCTCCACCTCACCACACAAAGCCTCGGGCTCCTTTGGTTTCCAGTGGCCTTCCCCCACCATTCTGTGGCATTTACCTCATGGCAGCTGCACCTCTGAGCAAACAGAGCACACCACCAGCATGCACCAGACCCTTTTGCACAGATCCAGAGGGCTCTAACATTTGCTCCACTGCTGGCAACAAAAGCTCTATTGATGGAGAAGAGAGCAGGCAGGTCAAGCTCTACTGACCCAAGACGCTCCAAAAGAAGATGATGATTTCTTTGACAACTCCATCGGCTCCACGCACTTGGCAGGCAGGATGAGCAAGGGCAAGCAGAGCCCAAGAGAGAGACAGCAGCAGGTACTTGTGTCCAGCGCTGCGCTCACAGACACCCTGCTGCAGGCTGTGACGAGCCGGGTGGCTCTGGGGCGAGTCGTACCCGGTGTGTGAGGGGAGAGAGACACACGCAGATGCTGCCCATCTGCTCTGTCCAGCAGCAGCTCTCCAAACCTGCTGCCTGCTGCCATCAGGGAAGCCTGCCACATCCCAGCATCCTTGGAAGGCGAGAAGAGGGAGGATGCACAGGGCAGTCTTGGTCCATCCCCAAGGGTGAGCCGAACAGTGACCATTCTCACTGTGGCTGGGACACAGCCACAGCAGCCCTTCCACTCGCAGTAATCCAGTGCTTGGAAAACACAAGTCCAAAGGTGGGCTTCCCCCAGCCACCTGGGGTGGGAAAGGCTGAGATGCAGGTGGCTTTGCAGCACTGGAGACTCGTCCTGTCTCTGAAAGCACACCAGAGTTATGGTAGGTCTTGGTCTGGAGCCTTCAGCAGGCAGTGTCTGTGCTGATAACACTAATGAGATAGGGCCTGAGCTCCCTGTGGTTTCTCAAACCAAGCCCCACTGTGGCTGGGACAAAAGGCTGAGTGAGGAGAAAGCTGGGAGCTGGGCCATCCTTAGCCCCAAGATGATGAGAAGTGCCTGTCTGAAAGAGCTGCCATCCTCTGTGTTTTCAGACATGCTTTTTATTTATCTTTCTCTCAAAGACCACTTACCTCATAAAAGACCTTTTTAACATCTAAACTAAAACACTGAGAAATCTGCAACTATTAAAACACCATTTTTATTACCATGTTTCAGAGCTGGCTACTGAAAGGCCCCCATTTTTTGTTACTCTCTTAATAAGGCAACAGCAGATTCTTCTCCCCTCCTCTTTTCACCTTGGCTTTCAAGAAATCAAACTCTTATCAAAGTAAAGTACAATTAAATTGCTGATATCCCTTAAGGTTAACTGTGAGATCAAGGGGTTGGAGTTAATAAAGAAACAGTGCTGCTCTCAAAATCAAAATTCACATGAATCCTTCCAGGTACACTGGAGAAGTTTCACAACAACCCTCCACGTAAGAGAAGTCAGATGAAGAGAGGCGAGGGAGCACACGGTAAGCAGTGTGAAAGCTCAGATGCCTTTTGCCAAAGGACTGCTTTTCCTCATTCCACCACCCAAGCCTGAAAAGCAACACTTTGTTATGGGAGAGCTGCACATAGTTTCAAACCTTCATTTCCATTTCACCAGGAAAATCCTGCTAGCACGTAAGAGTTGGACTGAGAAATTATCCCTCTGTCTTTGTTCCCCTTCACTCGAACGGGTTTGGGTTGGGAGGGACCTTAAAGATCATCTCATTCCAACCCTCTGCCATGGGCAGGGACACCTTCCACTAGATTAGGTTTCTCTGATCTGACGCTGAGCACTTCCAAGGATGGGGCAACCACAGCTTCTCTGGGCACCCTGTGCCAGGGCTTCCCCACCTTCACAAGGAAGAATTTCTTCCAATATCCAATCTAGCCCTGCCCTCTGGCAGTGGGAAGCCATTCCCCCTGGTCCTGTCACTGCAGGCCCTTGTCAAAATTCCCTCGCAGCTCTCTTGTAGCCCCTTTAGGTGTCAGAAGGTGCTATAAGGTCACCCTGGAACCTCCTCCGCTCCTGGCTGTACACCCCCAACTCTGCCAGCCTTTCTTCACAGGAGAGGTGCTCCAGCCTTTTCTTCTCCAGATTATGTTCATGGCCCTTCTCTGGACTTGCACCAGCAGGTCCCAATCCTCCTTGTGAGGGAGAGGTTGTTGCAGTCCAACGTGACACACACACACACACATACACATTTTTAGGTACCCATCTACCAAAAGACACTCAGAATTTAATTCCTCAAGTGTAACGAAATCACTGCTACAGTACAAAACACAAATCATTTCTTTAATACCCATCAGCCAAAGAAGGCCCTCATCTCTGCCAAGTACCAAAATGATTACCAGATGAATATTAACAGGGTTCCTTGGCAGGGTGATGTGATTATCTCAGGAGACACTGCAGGACACTTCAGATTTGCACCAATGTAGAGCAACTACTGCAGGCAGCAGAAGCTCCTCAGCCTGGTTATGGAGGGGTTACATGTAGCAAAAACAACAAGCCCCAGGGTGAGACTGCTTGGGAGCAAAGGAGAGAAAACATTGCTGATTCCACCACTCTGAGGAATCAAAGCCCTTCGTGTTTCAGAAAGGAAAATGTGAGAGCAGCTCTGCAGCTTCTCGCACCCTGTAAGGGAAAGAAAAATGGTCTTGAATGTGTGATCTATTCAAGGTCACCCAGAAAGATGAGTTTGGTCAGTTAAGCCCTTGAAGAGCTTTTCTGGGATAGACCAACACTAACACACGAGATGGCAATGAGGAGGATGGAGAGCAGCACACAGGCTTCAGCAAAGCTGCGCTCCCACTCTTCCACTCGCTTCCGCTTTCAACACCACTCCCTCAGTGCTTGAGGCATTCATTCACCTGTTACACACCAAACCGAACAGAATGTTTTACACTTCACTGGTGAAAAGTCAATTACAGCTCCTCACCTGGTTCCAGAAACCCAAGGAATCATGCAATTTCCTGAGCTGAGCCCAGGCCTTCTTGGAAGCCAAGGCTTTCAAACAATCTTCAAAGATTTAAGTGTTAGACTAAAGCTTCACCAGCAGCACTTTGAACCTGCTCATCTCCCCTTTGCTTCCCATGCGATTACAGAAACATGTAGTAAAAGCTTGTTCCAAATGGAAATATAAGACCAAGCATATTTTTAATATTACATATAAAAACAGCAATTAGAATTTTTTTTTTAATTACAAATACACCCAGAACCAGAAAAATTATCACCATGGGTAGGTGGAGTCACAAGGTACAGCTTAAGGTTGGGATCTCATTTATTTATGATACATGATTCTGGACCATGACAAGGAGGGTGTTGTGATTTCAGGTCACATTTGCACTAAGGATCCACCAGCTCCTCTTAATTTTACAGGCTTTACCAAAAAGGAAGGACATCCTCTCCCCACCCTTAAATACTGCTCCTTCTACAGACTCTTCAAAAGAGAAGAAAAAAAACAAACCAACAAGTTGACACCCAGCACAGTGACCTGATGTTTTCCACGCATTTGCCCTCTGATAAGCACAAAAATGCCTTCTGCTGGGCGTTTTCCCTGTTAACCTTCCTGAGCAAAACCATTAATGCTCGGAAGAAAACGGAACCTAATGCAGTAGGTAATGATACTAAATATAAGCAGTGAGCCAAATCACTGTGTTTCTCAGGCATGCAGCTCAACAAGTTGTTTCAGAACTGCAAAAATACAGTCCCTGTGCAGACCCTAAAACAGCTGATCATTCCTCATTTTTATGGGTTTTTCGGGGTTAAGCGAAGTGTATTCTTAGAAGTAGAGTTTCACAGAACTCTGTGAAACAGATGCAGTTCAGCAATTTTTTACAGCAGCTGTTACTATTAAAAACCCTCATCACCAGTGACCATCTAACAAAACATTCTTACAAGTGGCCTAAGAAAAAGGAGGGACAGAAGAAAGCACACAGGGACTATTCCAGGGCACCGCTGAGATTGGTTTCAGACTGCTCCTGCCAGCAAAACCACAGAATCACAGCATGAGCTGCTCAGGCAGGACAGATTAAACTGGCTTGGATGGCCGTGCAATGGGTGAATCTGCTCCCCAACTCCCCCAGCTCCAGCAGAAAGGCAGGATGAGTCCAAAGCGTTCAACGGCCCTTGCAAGCCAAGTCCCAAGGCTGGCAAAGTGACAGAAAGCCAGCAGGAGATGCCTCCCACCATGCAAGGTTTCTTTGAAACAGAAAAATACACACTTGTTAAAAAGAAGAGATTAAATATCTAATGGACAAACCAGTGGAGGAAATCAATGATGAATTAACAGCTTCTATCATTCTCCAAGTATTTGCACGGTCTGCATTCAAAGACTCTCTTTGGAAAAAAAACCAAACAAACAACACAACAAAAAAAGCCCCCAAACAAAACCACAGACTGGAGTATTATTTAAAAAATTAATAAGTTATTTATTTAAAGCCTACCTCTACAGATACTCACCAACTCCCTTCCTCCCATCCCCACAAATTGTGTCCAATCTGGAAAAAGCCATCTAATTGAAAAATTCCATGTTTTAAGCCTCTCCAATACCATGTCTCTCTCTGCACATTAACTAGGAATTAAGATAGGCAAGGGAAAGAGCACTGAGACCACATGGGAGATCGCCATAAATTTGTCTCCAGAGACAGTGTTTATTTGGGAGCAGAAGTATATTTATTTACTATATTTAAGTGCCAATAGCAATTCCATGTCTCTGTTCTGCTTCAGCAAAATTTAAAACAGAGCAAAAATGCTCAGTAACCACAGGCAGCACCAACACTGCTGTGACTGACAAAGATCAGGCTTCAGGGGCCACGGAGAGCAAGGGCGGGGGGTGTGGGGAGAACCACATACCCTTGCAGAAACGTGCTGATAAAATGATATATTGTCTTCTTGAATCCAAGACATCAAAACCAAATGTCTCTAACGACCGTTCATAGGACAAATAACCACCATAAAGAAGTCACAAACACGGAGTTGCCCTTTTCTTCAGCATGAATTCTCTAAAATGCAGCTCATTATTTTATCCAAGTCTCTGCAAAAATCAAAACTTCCCAGTAGCAGCTCTGCAAGTTCTCAGTACAGGGCTGAGGTTCACCCTCCCCTCAACAGTGAAGTTCACCTCGGCTGTGGAGGTCTGAACACGTGGTACAGTCCTCACCAAGGTTTCCAAGACCTGTTTTATCTCAACTTTTTCAAACCTCAGACTCCTTCCCCTGAGTCAGGTCTCCCTTTCTTCCCCAGCAACCTACATCCTCTGGCAGAAGTCCCCTTCTCCCTGCAGCTTCTCTTACCCATGTTTGCACAATCCACAGTGAAAAAGAGGAGAAGGAGAGAAGAGGACAGGGAGGTAAGGTCAGGTCCTTTCACAGAGGGGTGCGCAAGGTGCAGCGAGTCTACCAGAGGGGGTCTCACATCCTTAGGCGGGAAGGGACCTTAAAGCTCATCTCATTCCACCCTCCTGCCACGGGCAGGGACACCTTCCACTAGATCAGGTCACTCCAAGCCCCGTCCAGCCTGGCCTTGGACACTGCCAGGGATGGGGCAGCCACAGCTTCCCCGCGCACCCTGCGGCAGGGCCTCACCACCCTCACAGGGAAGAATTTCTTCCTAATTCTCAATTTAAATCTACCCTCCTTCAGCATGAAACCCTTCTCCCTTGTCCTGTCAGCAGCTACAGGTGGTGGCAGAACGAGATAGGCAGCCCATGACTGCCTGCAATTGTCTGCTCCACCTCCACACAAAACCTGCAAGGATAAGGCAAAAAATTCCCCCCAAAAATGAGCTACACAGTGACAAGTATTTCTCACCTCTTACACAACATTCTTGATAAACAAAATTAAGTTCGCTGGAGCTCATACAGTATTTTTAAGTGAAAGTTTAAATTAAAAAAGTGAAGTTTTAATTTCTGTCAAAGGGTTTTGATAAGGAAGAAGTTGTAGATGGCTCTCTCTTCTCCCACTGCTCTCCCTCCCTTGGGACACAGGCAATTTTCTGCCTAAATGTGCAAGAAAAGGCACACTAAAGCCTGCTTTTGAGCTGCAATTTGAGCCAGACAAAAAACAAAACAAAACAAAACAAGAAAAAAGACAAAAAGAAGGAAAAAAGAGACAAGAAGCTTAATTCAGAAGATGGGAAATCTAAACCAAAAGATGAAAAAGAACTGCACAAACGATGCCATTGCCAGTAAGGGGTAAAGCCTTTGTGGCTGACACACAGCAGCGAGTGCCAGCCTGGCAGATCTCAGCCACAAGGAGCCTTCAGCAGCCTCATTGCCTCCCTCAACTGCTGGGTGAATAACCCAGCCTCCAGACAAACAGGAAATTCACTGGAGATTAAACAAGAAACAGCCAGTGCCTCATTCTGCAGGTTAATGTGCTTTTAAATGAAATGAACTATAAAGACATTACAGCTTCCTAATCAAACCACATGTTTTAAAGATGAAAGAGAAGAAAAAAAGGGGAACTCAGGGAGACTGAGGATAGGATGCTAAAATAAGATGAGGTATCTACCACAGATTAAATGGGGCAAAACCAGAAGAAATACGCACTTAGCCTTTACATACTCTCCTGGGTCCTCACCCAGGACTCTGCAGTCCTTCACCCAGTATGAGCAAAGCTGGGAGTGCACATGGCATTTCTCTAGAAAAATAATCCTGGGCTGTGTAGAAGAGACAAGTGCATTTCTATAACCCCATGTTCAGCACAGGCAGGAAGTGCGTTTGCACCTGCAGAACATCCATCTCACTTCTGATCACAGTTCCCAGTTCTTGCCACCAGCTCTACTGGGAGGTGAGATAAATGATTTTCTTGTCAGCACCAGTGCAAAGAAAAACACATCAGAACTCAGCCTCCCCTGCACCTCTTGTTTGAGAGGAGGATTTCTAGCCAAAAGATGCTAAAAAGACGAAAGAACAAGTGTCTGCTCACACAGCCCACTTGCTGGTGCACTGCAGAAAGAGTACATAAGTCATTAGTATGCTAATAAATTTCCTATTTTATTGTAGGATAGTGCCAAGTTAAAATAACAAAATACTGCTATTACTCTGTTCGTGAACTATCTTATCTCTGTAAGTAACAGAACATACAGTTAACTGACAGTAACTGCAGCTGTGGCTACTCTACGAGGTACTAGAGACTCAAAGGTATCCATTTGCCTCATTCTCAATCACCCCCTGGTGATATCAAATTTATTCATTAAAGCTCTATTGATAATTCTTGAAGTCTGAAATAGGTTTAGTGTGGGTGCCAACAGAAAGTCAGCCAACCAAAATGACCACTTTGAAAAACAAACAAACAAAACCTCCACCTAGGACAGGACAATGTGTCTTCCTCTCACCTACTTAAAATAGTGTTTGAAATATTGAAGTCTTAAGTCTTAAGGCTAAGTACTAAAAATGCAGGAGGTATACCAGCCCTTTTGCCTCCCCAGCTTGTCACCTTTGCAGGGAACTGCAGCCTTGAGACAGCAAATGGGTACCAAACAAGCCTGGCCTCTCCAAAAGGGAGGAGTCCTGCTCTCCACGCACCCCTGTCCGCTGTCCCAAGTCACTCCTCGGTCCTGAAGCATTCCTCTACCTCCCATTCCTCAGTAACAAGGACTACTGAACTCTGGAATTGAGGGGATTTTTTTCTGAAAGAATTCTGGTGGCAGTGGGAGGTCACACTGCTGTCAGCGAGAGGTGATCCTGCTTTAGGAATGTCATGAAACCACTCCAGCACAAAATAAACAGAACCAACTGTTCTGTCTGTGGAGTTGTGGGAGAGGACAGTGCAGACCCACCCTCCACCTGGAGTGATCCCTCCCAGCAGGAATTTATAATCTTAGAGGCCACACTGCCTAGGTCCTGCTCGATAGCAGCAGAAGAAATTTTCTGGTCTCTGCCTTTCTCCTCCTGGAATCTCCCTTTTCTCCCACCACAGACCAGACATGCTTAATGGCTGACAGCATACGAGGTCCTACTTTTGCTGTTGGCAGACAGCTGCCAGAAACCTACTCTTAATCCCTCAGTTTGGGCACGTTGGTAAGGAAAACAGAAGAGTTCAGAACCACAGGAGAATCTTGTAATTTGCTCTCTGAAATAACCCTGAAAGCCCACTGCAATCCACATGCAAAGGAATGTGTTTTCCCTCACAAAACCTCAAATGAGCATTCCAGCCCCATGTCATTGTGGGAATCAAAACTGCCCCTTTTGATAGCTCGTGGATTTACACCTTGGCTGTGTCAAAGTCTGAATAGGCAGTCTAGTGAAGCAATTGTTTTTCCTTTGGCAGAACAGAGAGGCAGTTGTCTTCAACTGTTTTGCACAACTCTTCCTCATGGCCCTTGTATTTTAGAGCAGATGGGGGGGGGAGCTACAAGAGATGGTAGCCCAAAAAAGCAAATCACATCTTCACACCAGATTCCAGGTGTGTTGCTAAATGGTACTTTGTGAATTTTCCCTCCTATGTGCTGGTAATCCTGGGCTTTGTTTGAACGACAATTAGAGGCTAGCAAGCAGGAAAAACTCTACCAACCTTCCTCTTTTCTTGTCTTCAAATGTTTCTCTGGAGAGGGACAAAGCATGGAGCAGGGGTAGTGTATGAGATGCCAATTTATGAGATGCCAATTTTACTGCAGAAGTTAGGAATACCTTTAGGCACAAGCACCAGTTGCCTTGTTTACTGGAGCAGAGTTGACCCAACCACTCCTTGCTTTCTCGTGAGTGGGACTGTGAGTCACCAGTCGGCTGGAGAACGTCAGCTGAGTGTTATGCCAAAGTTGCTCAAGTTTTTCTAAGAGGGGGGGTAAATCAGACATTTGACAGGCTGCTGGACTGCAACCAGCGCAAGCAATAGGCAGACAAAAACTTAGCTCCCAAGAGAGAAGCCCTCCCCACCAGCATAAAGTAGCTCTGGGATACCATTTTTGTGCAAGGCGAAAGGCACTCCGGACCCCCAGGGCACGGTTTCACATGCTAGCTCACCACTGGCGTGTCAATAACCACCTAGAATAATCTGTGCAAAATGGTTTTATGGAAATGACTGCTTTAAGGGAGCAAGGGTAGGGTTAACACAAATTTACACAACTCCTCTTGTGCTTTTACTCTCCTGTATAAAAGTACGAATTTGGAATTTGAGCGAGGGGACAGTAGAGATTGTCCCCTTGGCATGGAGAGAAGAGAAGGCTTGGGCTCTAAGGGGCACCTGCTGCAAACCTTTCTAATTCTCCTACAGGCTGAGAAAGACAGCAGATAAAAGATATCCTAAAAAACATCCCTATCAAAAGGATAAGAATTTTGATCTAAAAATGAGCAAGATGGCACCCCTCCTGCACATAGGGCAGCAGTAAGGAAGGGAAGCACACAGACAAAAGAGACAGGATGAGAAATACCATGAACTACAGAAGAAGGAAATGAGAGAGGAGGAAGAAGAGAAATAATAAAGCCAGACTGGTTGTTTTGGGAGTGGAAGAACAGATGAAGTATAGGAAGTGTCATAATCAAAGTGCCTATTATTGCTTCTTTCCTATAAAACCATAGGGGAACAAGATCATACAGGTATTTTCCACCTCAGCTAATGAGCATGTATCCCCTGGCTAGTGAGCGCCAGGTGTATTTTTCCTACGGCTGGAGGAAATGCTTGCATTAAAATTAAAAATAAAAGGGAATGCTCACTTAATCTGCTATGCAACCTGAGTCTCCACTTATAAATGGCAGGGGCTGGAGACAATGAGAAATTGCTAGATTACAGAGGCCTCTGCAATGCAGTGAGCAACAGCTGAGGGGTAAAGTTGGAACACCACCAGCAGGCTTCAGAATGCCAAATTAAGTTTGCTTGCACAGTTGTTGCTAATAAAAACCACAAAGCCTTTCTCTCTGTCTCCGCGCGGCCTCATTCATCCCGCTCCATAATGCGGGACAAGTAAACACAGGTAAAACCAACGGAAGAGCCTCAGGAAAAAACCCCGTCTCCAACACCTTCCAGTATTCCCTGCAGTCAGGTGAACAGAGCTGCTGCAAAGCCAGGTACGGCTTCACCTAGGATCCTTCACCGTGGCAAAGTCCGTGGCTGACACAGGTGGGAGTTGTCCCTCCAAGCGCCCAAAGACAAAGCATCCCACAGGGAAAGGCACTTCCAGAAGGTGTCATTTCAAGCCAGTGAAGTCATGACACACAATCAGACAGGAAAATATTTTCCTACTATCTCACGGATAAGCGGAACATGTTAATGTTTACTGAAAGGTCTGTTGGGAGCTACAAAATGATTTCTTCATTTTTCAAAGGCACAAACTCCTCACCAAGCATGAAGGGCTGTCCTGCGACTCTCAGAGCAAATGGAAAGCAATAATGTGCACTGAGCTGCAGAAGCTGCTCTGTCAGAGCTCGGTAATTACATGAACGAGCTCATCTATTAACAGAGAGTCTAAATACAGCCCCTCCAGGGGCTACAACTCAATCACTGGCATTTTGAAAGGCGCGGCGCTATTCCAAGGGAACCGCGACGGCAGAAGGGAAGACCAGACGTGTGGTTATCAGCAACGAGGAATTACCTACTTACAGAATAATAAATTGTGCTATTAAAAAAAACCCCACCACATTACACTACAAGGAACTTCATTTCACACAGGCCACATTTAGAAGCACATCAGTTAACTCTAATTTGCCTTAATACAGCAGATTAGCAATAGAAATTCTCGGCTTGCCTCTAAAGCGAAGGGTTTCCCAGCTGCGTTAGCAAAGTGAAAATCACAGCGCTGCACTTCCTAACAGTTTTATCCTTGGGAAAATGATTCTGACTTTAGAAGGCAGCTTCTCCTGCAGTAAGGAAGATGTGTCAGGGAATTATTCAGCCCAACAGCCCTTTGACAGTCAATCCTACCAGCCCTCCTCCTTCACACAGGGAGGATAATACTGGAGCACAATGCATTTTGCAGAGCAAACTGATCCCAAGGGCCCCCCCAAAAAATTGTGTTGTAGCTGAAAGAGTCATCTTTCAAAGAAACACGTGCTCCTGACTGCTTTCTTGTGTAAACAACACTGTAAAACAGGTATTTACTTTCATAGGTCAAGCTTACCAAAATAATCACATAAAATATGTGCACACTTCCTACAACTTCAGATTAATTCCACTTTATCACAGTCCTACAATTAAAAGGCCACGATTCTGTAGAACAGCAAATATTTGGGGAAATACTTAACTTTGCTAAAGAATATCACAGTTTCCTCTTTTTGCAAGTAGCCACTATAGATGTCATCAAATCCAGGCACAACTCTCATCTCCATTTAAACCCTCCATGGCACAACATCCTGATCCTCACAAAGAGCAGCCCTATGTGCATCCTAAACATGTTACAGATTGTCCTGGTTCTTGAACCGTGATTAGAAAAAAGGGAACTCTTCTCCATGACTCACCTCTTCCCATTACAACAGGGAGACAACACAGAGCAGAAGCCGCTGGGGTTTTTTTTCCATCTATATTACATGCAACACCCAGGAAAAGCCCTTTACAGGAGAAGGATTATTTGCATGCAGCAGAGCCCAAGAAGTCGAAGAGCAAACATGAGGAAGGCTGCACAGTCAGATGTGATGCTGCATTCCTTAGCAATACTATCATTTTATTACATTCCTCTTCAAGGAATTAGCCAAAGCTGCAGTACTTCTGAAGACGAACAAAAGGAAAAAGGGATAAGGAAATGAAGGTGTGGCAAACCATAGTCAGAAACCAAAATTACTCACAGAGACACTCTTGTAAATAAACATGCTTTGTTGCCTGCTTTTTATTTTGCATCTTTGACATACCTCTCTGCTTATATTTGAGCTTATGTTTGTTTTTTCTTTATAAAAAAAAAAAAAGAAGAAAACTGCACACAGCTTGGATTGTGTCTGTGAAAGTGTAATTCTGTATGAGCAGGGAACAGCCACAGGCCAAGTCAGCAACTTTCAACACAGCTGGCATCAGGGATTCCACAGACTATGGTCCTTTTGTTACCAGAGCTGAAGGACGTCAAATATTTCGCTCATTTGACTAGCACATGTTGCTCTACCGTACTAGGGTTTTATGCAGTCTAAGCCTTCAGTCTGAAATAGAGAAGAAGTTTTTAAAATTTGTAATTTTATATTTCCAGATGTGACTGAAGCATCAAACATTAGCCCACCACAGTAAACAAACTGAAATGATTGCTCTGACAAGATGTTCATGTTCTAAAATTTTTATCATCAGCTTTGTAGTAAAGCAAGATACTTGAATTATACCCTTTTTTTTTTAATCAGCCATTTTTATCAGATTTTCTCCAACAGAAAACATAGAGGAGGTGGAAAAGCCACACAAGAATATGTTTGAAAGATCAGATATAAAAGGCATAGCAGCAGATCTTAAAGGGAAAACTTTTAATTGAGCAATGCTGCTTGGAAATGAAAACAAAAGTTGAAAGAAAAATGTTGCTCTACACTGTCAAGCGTTACTTCATGTGAACTTCCATCAATAAGAGACCTGCTGAAATGTCAAACTTGGGGCTGTGCTCAGACACCTCAGTGCCCCACGGCAGCAGGTGCTTGCAAAGGAAGAAGCTCCTGCTTCTTTCCGCCTTTGTGTTTTCAGGGGGAAAACCCAGCCTAAAAATCACTTCCTTTCTAACACACTCAGTGTCAGCGAATGCTTGGAGTAAATAATATCATAAACACAAAGACCACTCCTTACGTTACTGAGAACAACAGTCTCCACACGTAGTTACTTGGCACAAGAAGCCACCACCATAAATTACACTTTTATTACGCGTGGTTTGCCCTTTATCTTCAGTTATGCTGCACCACCATCCAGGCTTCTTTGGAAGACTCACACCCCAAGGCCCCAGGGACTCTCTTACAGTCCATTAGGCTTTTCTTCTCATAATACAATTCTCAAGCTTTCCACTAGTCATCCTTGGGCCAAGTCCAGCTATCTCGTTCAGTATCCAGCATCTTTCCAAGAGGAATGGACATACTACGCTTACACCAGAGACACTTCAGAACCCATCCATGGGCACAAGTCACAAAACAGGATACAGGTGTGCATGAGCGCCCAGTCAGAAACCACCTGGGACTGCTGCCAGTAAAGAAATAATCATAAGGACAGGTTTATTCAGCAAGAGAAATGATACCAGTTATGCAGGAGGCCTTCTTGTCCTGTTTCCTAGTTACACACTAAATCTGAACTGGGTTTAAGGTACAAGGCTGACTCCTGCCTGGCACTGTATTCATAAAATGCATAAGGAAAATCCCAGCTTGAAAACTTAATATGAAATTCAAGAGAGCATGTAAGCACGAGCTTTAAGCATGTAAAACAATGAGGAGGTGGAAGAGAAAGGGATACGAACATTTCTCTGAGGCTAAGTATTGAGGCAACTGTCGAGGGAGGTTCTCCTTGGCGCAATCCCTCCTTAGTGCAGAGGAACACTTCAAAGCTAAGCCACCACTCGCTGAAGTTCTTCAATTAAATTGGAGCAGATACTTTGAAACGAGTTTCAAATTACAGAGATTGGCCCTGAAGGCTCCCTGTAAAATTTCTTTATTTAGATAATCAATAAAATAATGAAGACTAGAGAAAAAGTGGCCAGACCAGCACAAATATCCTACTTGAAAATGTGAAACCCACAAAAAAAGACACCCACAGTAAAAATAACTACCAAACCCCTCACTTCGGCCTTCAGAAGTCATCTCTCTGCTGCCCTGAAACAATAGGGCTGTGTTCTCTTTGTGAGATGTTTTATTTCAGCCACCACACCCAGTTCTGGGAAGGGCAGGACGATAGCCGCTGATTTGTTTGCAAGATGGTGCAAGGTGAAGTCAAAGTTACTGTTCCTGTATCCTGTTCAATTTATTATTTTTATTTTTTTTTTTAATTTCACACTTGTAAATATGGAGACAAAATTCACTCTAATGCTAAAAGGAAAAGGGTGGATGGGGTAAAAAGTTATGCTACGCAAGCCGCGGATTAAAACCCAAAGTGACGCTGCGAAGGAGCCCGGCAGAGCTCCGGAACAGCCACGGGCAGCTGCAGGCCAAGGAGCCGGGGCAGAGTCCCTTGGGATCCGTGTGCGCTCCGAGTGAGCAGGCACAGGCTGCGACAGCCCGGGAAACACCGCAGCACAGCCTCCACCACGAGCCTCGCCAGCTCAGCCTGAGCTGGCACCAGCTTCAAAGCAAGGAAAAATTCTTCCCTCCGTACGAGCCTCAGCCTCTGCAAAATGAACACCCTACATAGAACTCGTCTTCAGGAGGGAACAAGTCAAAAATCAGATTTGCTTTGCATATAATACCCTGAGCTTATTTTCACTGATGACCTAGATAGACAAATTATACAAATCCAGACTAAATCAAAATAAACCAGCACATGCACTGGGGGGAGAGTGCGTGTTGAATATTTAAGTTGTACATCACATGGTACTTCAGGTCCTTTATCCAGGCTGAGGACCTGAAGAGGATAAGCAGATAACTTTTTTAAAAGCCCGTTGTGTTACGATCACCAAGCTGGCTGCTTGGCCAGAACAATAAAAGGATTTCAGCCAAGCGAGCATTACTTCCTCTAGACCGTCTTTTAAAAATTAAACTCTGGAAAGATAACAACAGTCATGCTCAGAGCTAATTATAGCAGAAACATTACAGCGGCTAAAAATGCTAAAACGAAGTGGTGGGAAAGGAAGGAAGGTAGCTTGAAGGAAAAAGAAGCAGGGAATGGCAAACCTGTCATACACGTGACACTCGGCCTTCGTGCCGTGCTCGCAGGGAGAGGGAAGGTAGAAGCACATAAGGTCTGTGGACAACCAAAGTCCCAAACCCTGAGAAACTGTCAGACAGGCAGAACACCCAAAAATGATGCGAGAAACCAACAGATGTATGAGTAATGCACAAATTAAGTGGGAAAAATTAAGAAAAAATTCTCACTCTGTTTTTTATCCCAGCTGGGAGCACAGGGGAAAAACTCCTGCTCCCATGCTCACACCCGACTCTCAAAGCCCAGCCTGGGCAGAGCACAGGTACTAGGCTGTTTTATTTTAGGCTAAAGGAGAAGACTGCACTCAGCAGTGATTTTAGTATGAGAACTGTAAGCCTGAAGAAATCCCAAAGCCACGGAGCCCCGTGAGGAGCAGCAGAGTGTGCTGCAGGCTCCCAGAACAGCCCAGGAAGAATCTTGTTTTCATGTGTAATCTGTACTTGCATTTTCCTGTCATATTATTTTCTTTCTAACCCTGTAATCAAACGTTTAGAAGCCACTTTGACAGCACACATACTACTTTGTCCTTCTATTCCTAAACTTTGGCTAGTAATCAGGTGATCCAACAAGGACAGACTGCTCATTTGTTTGGGAGTGGCAAATCGATGAACGGAGGAAATTCACAGCACCCTTTGCCCAGCACTACGCCAGGTTAGTAGAACCTTTCCTTCTAGCAGGACTGGCTGTGCCTTGGGCTGTATCTTTGGGGAACCACCTCCTCCTGGGATCAGCAAGTGTGAGAGCAGTAAAGTATCAAGAAAAAAAACCCAAGAAGCCTCTAATTAATGGAGCTTTCCAAGGCAGCAGAGCATGTGCACAAACTGCCTCGCAACGCTGACCTACAGTCATAAACCCACCAGAGGATCCAGCACAGGCTGGAGGGTGCAGAGGGATCCAGCAGCATGAAATGGCTGTAGAAATGACTGATGCCTCCCTGCCCTCCCCCAAAAATCCTCAAATCATTAAGGCTGCAAAAAAGGGACTATTTTTTTCCTGCACATTCAAGTAGCTGTGAATTCATAACTCCTCAAACCCACACACACTAACAACTGTCCTTATTTAAAAGATTCCTCACAGTTTCCACAAGCCAGGAATAAAATAGATATGAGAGTACTGCAAAAAGCACTGTAACAAGATAAAATGTCAGCAGAAAAGATACCGGAAAGAGACAGAAAAGTTTTGATGCTTACTGATGCTAGTTACATGGTAGGATGATTCCCCCCAAATATCTGTAAAATCAGCTTGTAAAATTGGAAAATAAAAGTTTCACCATCTGTGAAATCAGCACAAATACCAGGGATTCTGATCTGAAACAGAGTTCAGCTCCATGCTAGGCGGGTTAAAAAAGCAGCGGGTTTGGTTCACTGAGGATGCCTAATCAAACAGGACAGCACTCATACAAACGTGTCCCCACACTGCAGCGCGTTATCGGTCTTTATTCTGCACGGGGGAAAAATAATCCTTGAGACCGGCCAGGAAAAGGAGCTGGGACAAGCATTTGATCACAAAAATAAAACTCAACATTTAAACAGACAGCTGAAATTAAGAAAAAACCCCATTTGTAATAATGTTCTTTGAAGAGATTGAACAGCACTGCCTCTCCTCTGGGCCTGGAAGTCCACCTGTAAATCACCTTTCCCTGTACTTTGTCTCAAACAGCAGGTGCAGCCAGGTGGGCTATTGCTATGAGTCCATGATAAAATGCCATTTATCCCTGCAAACACTAATATTCATCAATTCTGCCTGCAGATAAAACAATAAATGTTTGCTTCCACAAACGGAGGCAATGTTATTTAAACCATGATACTATTCTCGTAAATCCGAGACAGATGGGCCAGGATTCGGGGACAACTGAAGTTGCTGTGTTTATGATAAGGGAATTAGAGTGACAGAAAGCCTCTTGCTGGGAAATGTGGGATCTGGTAGATTTGCATTTGCTTCATGAAGATGAATGTTCTACAAATACACTATTCAAGGTCAGTGAGGCAGAACAGTTTGGAGGTATTGGGTCCATCCTAAAAGAGGGGACCCAAATTTCTAGGTAACTGTTCTACAAGGCAACATCCACAGAGGCCAGCAGGTCACTGCAAACAAACCTGATGTAAATTTTTGACATAGCCTGTTTCTCTCTCAGTGTCTGGAAACAGTAAGAGTTTGGGGAGAAGGAGGAAAGTAGGAGAGAAAATACTCCCATCTCTCAGATCACAAGCATAAGAAATAGAGGGAAAACGTATTCAAAGTTAAATTTGAATAATATTTTTCTTTAGAATGTTAACAGTGATACAGTGTCTGTGATCTACTGATACCAAGTAGACACAGAGTAACTAAAACTTCTCCATCTCATATAGTACTGTTCAAAATACTGCTGAAATGAAGAGAGGATTAAAACGTACTGTACCTCCAGCTCCAACCTGGATACAGGTTACTTAAGTTGCTGGAGTTTTTTTGAGCCAGCAAAGAAAGAGTCAAAGGTGTTAACAGAAAAGTCAGGCTAGTATTCCATGACCACGGAAGACAAATTTATCCCCTCCAGCAAATGCTGACAGAGCCATTACTCATGCAAGGCTTCAGATAAGTCACCACTGAAGTCTTAAGTCCCGACATAATGCAGGGGTCCCTGCTCTTGGTTCATCTACCACAGCTGTTAATACACTGGGGGAAAGAGGAACAACAAAATATAAAGGAAAAAAAAAGGTAAGTTTGCATGCAGTATTGCTACAAAATACAGATACACACAGGCTACATGAAGATGATGTTAAAAACCTGGCATTCTTCTAATGAGCCAGTATTTTAAGGATGCTATCTGAAAGAAGGATCAGACTACCAAGGCTGCAGGGCAAAAATGAAGACATGAAGAAACCAATCATGTGTACATTAACTAAGACAGCTGCCAGAACTTACTTAAAATGTTCAACTGGACAAGTAGAACTGGGTAAAATTTAGTGACCAGGTTTACTGAACAGAATCTGTACAATTTCAGGCGTGGCAGATGCTGTGCATCTTTTTTGTATCACACTGCCAGTCTGCTTTCTAATTGTGTACCTTCAAACCCCAGCACCGCTGATCGGATCTTGCTGAACTTCTAACAGGGAGTTTTATTTTCCCACTTGAGAAAAATCTTCGAGTACAATAACAACGCAATTTCTTCACACTCTCTGTTTCTCACTTAAGCATCACCCTACGAACTCCAGCCTGCTGATAATATTAGTATCAGTTACTAAAGGCTTAGAGCCTGCAAGAGGAAGGACAGCCCTTTTTTTGTTTGTATTCGGAGTAAATGAGGAAGAAGTTGAGATATTACAAGTTGAAACCAAGGACAGAAAAAGCATGGGATGAATATGTGTTCCACAGCTTAAAATAAGCAAAAAATATTGCTTCCTGATGGTCAACCTTCAAATCCAAGGAGAGAGGGGGGGAAAAAAAAAAAAGAAAGAGATGTCTCATTCCAACAGGAAATAAAGGTCAAAACCACTGAAATCAACAGCTTAACATTTGAGATGGGGAAAAATAAACATATTGTTATTGATGTTCAGAGGGACAGGGTCAACAGGCAGCAGCAGCTTCCTACACCACTTGTTAGAAACATGGCAAGTTTAAAAGGCCATAATATGTGTATGTATTTATGCCTTCACTGATCTTACAAGACAAAGTTACAACTAAATTAAAGTGAAAAAACAATGAGCAGCTCAGGCTTAACAAAACAACCTTCTAAACCTGTTTTCATCACATCTCCTGATTTAATGGTTGGCGTGACATGTCAGAAGTAAATGAGCTTCATGTAATTATCATGTCTCCTCCTTGATCTGTCTTCCTCAAACACTTTTAAAACAGCAAAACATTGCTTAAAATACAAGTGCAAGAAGCATTTCATCTTTACAGCAAAACCTGTTTCTTCTGGTCTTATCATTATTTTCATGAGAGGTGCTTTTACTCCTATCTTCCATCTTTACTACTTGTATCCATCTTGATGTTGAAACACTGTCAAAGTGTGCAGCAGCTCACAGGCTTAAGCACTGCTATTTTCTTCCTCCTTTTTTCCAAAAAGTTTCTTAGAAACAATTTCTTCCTGCAGCAATGAACCTGTTCCTCTGCATCAGACTGGAGTTCCAAAGCCTCTTTGTTTACTTCCTCATTTGCACACAATCCCCCAATCCCCCATTTTTAAAATAGTGCAGTTTTGAGAGCATGCCATTTCTTAATGAGCTGTCACTGGAAAAGCCTCAAGACAGCAATAATGCTGACACTTCCCAGCAACCAGGTAGTTTCAAAAAGGAAAAAGAACGAAATCAAATCACATCTAGACTTTGCTGTCTATCCTCAGTACTAACAGAGGTAATCACTTCAAAAGTGTCACACGTTTTATCCATGCTTTATTTCTGTTACAGGGGTTTTGACAGGAGGTTTTGACACTCATTACATTACTCTTGTGATGTTTTCCTAGGTCAGTAAATTTAGCTAGTGCATTTAATGCATCTGTAAAAATAGGTGTCCCACCCCCAAAGCCCGAACAGCAGGGGCAAGCAAAAGGCGGGTGGTGAGGGGGAACCATGGGTGGGAAAGGGACAGGTGAGAAAAATCAGTTTTACACACTAGAATTGCTGATTATGCCACGATTTTGCTGGCAGATTTTATTTTGATTTCAAATGCTCACCTAGCCTTCCCATACACAGCTTTCAGATCTCTTAACTGGTGTGCTGCAGCTCTTCTACTTGCTGACAACGAGCTTGGGAGAGTGAGAGACACAGACGAAATGCTCAAGGCACGAGGACAAATATTCAAAGCTAGTGATGGGAAAGAAACTCAGGAAGCAGGAGCTTTGGAGTGATCATGGACAACATACGGAAGGCGAGATTGTTATGGAAACTGAGCCAGTACTGAAGACAAGTCTTGGATGCAAACGATGGATCCCAGAGGATGCATGTTATGACCATGCCTAGATCAGTATGATATTTTTGCCATTTCTGGTGCTGCTCCTGAGCTGCGAGTGGAGAAAAGCAATCTCAGAATGCTGAGCTGCAAAACTAAAACTATGTGGTGCAACAGCCTGAGACTCCACCAGCTTCAAGAAGCTGGCAGTAGTCTCAAGTTATAAAATCATAGAATGGTTTGGGCTGGAAGGGACCTTGAAGATCATCCATTTCCACCCCCTTGCCATGGGCAGGGACACCTTCCACTATCCCAGGTTGCTCCAAGCCCTGTCCAGCCTGGCCTTGGACACTTCCAGGGATGGAGCAGACACAGCTCCTCTGGGCAACCCTCACAGGGAAGAATTTTTTTCTTATATCTAAGCTAAACCTACTGTCCTTCATTTTGAGCCCATTTCCCCTTGTCCTATCCTTCCATGCTCCTGTAAATAGTCTCTCTCCATCTGTCTCGTGGGCTCCCTTCAGGTACTGCAAGGCCACTGCTAAGCCCTCCCTTCTCCAGGCTGAACAATCCCAGCTCTCCCAGCCTCTCCTCCCAGCAGAGCTGCTCCATCCCTCTGATCACCCTGGTGCCCCCTCTGGACTCGCTCCAACAGACCCACATCCTTCCCGTGCCGGAGCCCAGGGCTGCAGGCAGCTCTGCACAGATCCCTAATCCCAACAAATCTCTGCCGTTTAACAGTGCCCTGCTCCTACTTTCTAGATTCCCTCAACCTTCAGTCACAGCATCAGCAGAACACGAGGCTGTACTTGTTACTGTCAGCAAATAACGCACATACCAAACCAAACGCTGCAGCACCAGCCTCTTGTTCGAGGTGCTGCATGTTTGCTGCAGCAAATTGTTTTCCAGGCAGTTGAAAGATTTAAATAGAGTATGATGCGACTTCTTTGCATTGACTACCAAATAAAATTAGAAATTCAAAGGTCTCGAAACTCCTCGAGTGTTTTCTGGGAACATCCCAAATGCACTTAGAGAAACTGCTGAAGCAGCATAACCTGGAACATGGAATGAAAGTGGAAATACCTATTAGCGTTCTTGTAAACAGATCATGCATAGCTGATTGGGATAAAGGCTGCTGTGAAAGACCAGATAACCTACTGAAATATTCAGCTGCTGAGGATATGAGGGAAGGAAAGGATATTATTAAAATGTTTATTATGGTAATCATAGAAATTAATTTGAAAAAATCAGCTCCCACTACACAAGCCTCATAATGAGCTTATAGCCTAAACACTGATGCTTTGTCAGATTAAGCAGACTTTCTTTCTTTGTATTTTTTGATGTGATATAGCTACATGCTGGGTTTTTTCTTTAAAAGACGTCTTCTTCAATATTCTATTACCAGAGAAATAGGGCTGAAAGACAGAAGTGTCAGCCTTTGAAAGGCAACAGGATTTAAAAATGAACTGAGGGGTAAAAAATGCCCTGTTATCTGTTAATATGAGACCTTTTTTTAATTTTTTTTTTCAAGCAAGTTAATGTCCTTTTACAGTTCAGAACTTGCAAGTGTTGGGTTACAGAGATAACAGGATTTACATGATCATGACAATTTTTAAAATACCCCATCACTGTTACTAAATTTTACTTGTCCTGCAGACAAGTCAAAGCAATTTTCTACTTGTCAGAGATGATAAATCAGTTGTCGGGTGACACTGACAGGTGGATTTGTCAAATCTCCCATGAAGAACTTCGGTCTCTGCTTTCAGGCTGCCTGTGAACTCCTGAGAGTGCAGTAACACAACTGATTAAGGGAGGGATTAGGAAGAGTTTGAATTTTTAGGGCTGCTGCCCCTTTCCCCAGCTTCCCTGGCATTTTTCTTTCTGCTTTACCATCCAAGTGGGTGCACAGCATCAAGCTGCTGCTGGGTTTTATTCTAGCAGTTCACCCACAGAATTCCAGTTAAAAGTAGAGCAGTTAAAAAAAAGCTCCAAACCACACACTGCATCTGAAAATACATTATTTGGCTTATAAATAACAATTTCTCTTTTCTTCAAGACAAAGGCACACCTTAGGAAAGATAAAAATCAAACCCCATTTTTTCTACCCATTCTGTTTGCCGCTATGTAAGTTACTCAGAAGAAAGAACTGGCATTTGAGTGAGGGCAAAGAAGCTCTGGCAGAGATGAGTGAATGGAAGTTCACACCTTGTGCTTACCAGCCACAAAAAACATCCACTTACTAACAGTAAAGGTGGAGATGTTCTAGTGAAATACTTCAAGTACAGACACTAAACAAGTCTGACAGGACAACTAAGGCAAATTGTTCCCTTTTTAGAGCTTTCTTCCCAAAATAAATGAGAATTATGTTAATATTGTCTGGGCTGCACTTCTAAAAGGGATAAAATTCTGCTTAGGAGCCATGGCGGGTGTAGCAGAGAGACTAATTCAGAAAAATAACAAGCTGCAGATACAATACAAGAAATTAGAAAACGCAGAAGAGGAAGTGCTTTATCCCACTACCCTGGGGAGTCACCGCACTTGGGCACCGGGGCTCTGCAGAGACCTTCCTGATCCGAAGCCCAGACAAATATAAGTAGCAGCTGACACTGGTCCAGCAGATAAGGGAAGATGGGAAGGCTCACAGCGAAGCGCAGAGGCAGCACTTCACATGGAGTCCTGCTCCCGGGCAAGGCAGCGGCTGGTGAGGCCTCTCCAGGCACCAGGAAGCAGCACCTCGTCTTTCACACCTTCCGTACAGACCTCGGAGAGACAAGGAGGGCCTCGGGGTTGAGTTTCACCTCTAAGACTTGCTCTGCTCCACGACACTGCGGGCGTGGCTTCCCTGGGACTGCACATGACACTGCTGCGTTTGGCGGGTAATTCCCTTGCTCTGCAGTTCAAAGAGCCAGGAGAAGCAGCAAGGAATTTCCATCCTGCCATGCAAAATGTGAGCTGCTTCCCAGCTAATTAAAAGCAACTCCCTACTCATGAGCCTGTTCCCTGGAACACCTGAAAAGAGTAAGGTTTTTCATTTTGTTTTCTCTCTCTGTCAGCAAGGAATGCCAAAGAATTTGCAGGTTTCAGATGGAGGATTGGTTTTGCTGTGTCCTAGCATAACATTTGTAACATCCTCTAAATATCCACATTAAATGCT
Source organism: Dryoscopus gambensis (assembly GCA_013389985.1). Lineage (NCBI taxonomy): Eukaryota > Metazoa > Chordata > Aves > Passeriformes > Malaconotidae > Dryoscopus > Dryoscopus gambensis. The sequence continues at coordinate 1,033,494 of WEIT01007088.1, read as the reverse complement.
CAAGCTTAAGGACTTTTTTCTATCATTTTGACAGAAAGGTAGTTCATCCTTACTCCTGAGCTGTTGTAAAGCAGCTCTTCTTCCTGCACGTTATTCTCAACGTTACAGTAAGTGGGGAGAAAGACATTTCTAGCCACTGACAAAGCCTGAACAAATTGCCCGGCAGCAGCACTCAGTTCCCTGTATTCCCATTTATCCCGGGGCTGAGTCAGAGCTGTCTTCCCCCACGGTAAGCAGGCAGTGTGGAAATGATGACAATCTGTTTTAGAGGCCACAAGATGAACTAAGACCTTTGGTATTAGTGTAATGCAGACACAATTCTAATTCTAATAAAGTCATTTATTGGAGCTGCTAAGTGCAGCTGTTCTTCCCTCACTGCACTGCGAGCAGCCAGAGTGAAACTGAGGGATGAGGCAAAGAAACCAAGGGGGAAAATGAAATAAATCACTTGCAAAACAGCTGGACAGTAAAATGGCCAGCCCTTAGGCTGGAGAGCTACTCTAGATTTACATTACCACTAAGATGAATCTAATTGCCATCTGGGTAAGCAAGCTACATTTTAAAAGACACGTGTCTTTTTAAATTAATCTGCAGTTATTTCTAAAGATAAGCTGTAACTGGAATAATACTCCTGCCAGAGAATCCAGAGCAGAGTTGCTAAGTGTCTTTAGAGGCAAAAAGTTTTTTCCTTGGAAGTGCTGTGATTCCCCAAGAAAAAATTTCCGAGGATTTCTTCCTTGCATGAATAATTTAGGTGCCTTGGTACTCATAATATTAGAGAGACACAATTATGAACAGGAGACAACGCTTCAATTTTAAAAGTTGTTTCTAATTCAGGCTTCATTTGTACTACTGTGGAGGAAAGAGAATCATACTATCCACTCTCCGTCTTTCTGCTGTCACAGGAAAATTGTGCAGAGCATAGAGCCAGCCAACATCTCTTTTAATCCTAAACCAACAGCATTCAGATTGCAATATGAGTTTCAAGAATAAAAAAGTGGAAAAAAAACCCACAGAGGAATAATACCCACGGTGGCTCATCAGAATATTAAGGAGATTGCAGATTGTCAAAGCTCTGGAATCAGATGCTGATAATTCAGAGCACCTGCCCAGCTCAGCTTCCAAGCAACAAATGCATCTGCACGTGTTGGGGAACAGATTTGCATTCATTGTTTCCTGTATGCTGATGAAGGGAAAGATTTAGGAAAAAAAAAAAAAAGGTATGAAACTTAGTAGCTATCCCTCATGGGTGCTGATGTTTCACTTGCTTTGCTGGATATTTCAACCAGAGAAAAAGAGCATCCTAAAAAGCTGCAAACCACTAACAGCTTTCACATGCAATGCCTCTGGACTAGCATGGCCTCTTGTACCAAGCTTGCTTCCAACAAAAACAGCACCACCCCGCTTTCACCCAGCATCCTGCTGGCAGGAAACATGGTGAAATAGCTGGTGTACCCAGAAAACCACTGGCCCACTCAGCTTCACCTCGCTGCAGCTGGCACCCCCACGCTTGCTGAATTCTGCATTTTCTCCCCAGTCACACACAGCTCCTTTAACCTCAGAGCCCTGGTAACGCTCAGCCCACTGCCAGAGGTCGCCTTTTGAGGCAAATGACTCCATTGCAGCTACTTTCAGCTGTATTTTTAGCCCCCAGACTCTTCCAGCACTCCATTTACAGGCATAACTCCACCTCATGCTTACCCCAGCACACGAGCCCACGGCCGGATAGACACAAGGCAGCAGGGGAGGCAGGGAGCACTGGGACTCACAACAGAGGCCTACAAGAACAGGTTTCTCCTCCAGCACCTTGCTACCTGCAGCACTGGTGAGCATCTCTTGTAGTTCAAGTTCTCCATTTCCCTTCTGGTAAAGGTTTTCCTAAGAGGGTTAAGGGCACTGTGCACCCAACCCCAGAGCAGCGAAGACAAGTCCAGCTCCAGACCCTAATGGGAGCTGAATGTCACCTTTGTTGAAATTTGACATCGACACACACAAAACCAATTCCCCTCACGGCTTGAATTTGCTGTTCCAAGCAAAAACTGTGCAGTTAAAATTAATAGCATGCTCATTTTATAACAGGGGCACACACACACACAAATCTGGCTATCTCTGCTGGAAAGCAAAAAGCCACCGAGGGTCCAGAAAAGGACTGGAATAGATTTTTTCTTCTGGGTAACCAGTGTTTATACCAACTTGACACCCGAGTGAAATGGAGTAGGGGGAAAAGCAGCCAGTTTTACAAGATGATGATCACAAACGCTGCATCCACTCTGTGAAATTATACGAGTGAATTACTTTTTTCCAATGAAGTATTAATGCCCCCAGTAAGACTTAGCTAAATGTTACCTATCTGCTGAAAACTGCACATCTGCATCACATTAACTGTTTTTAAGTGTCCCCACAAAGAAGTAAACACACACCTCCTGCCCCAGATAAAAAGCAAAGGCACCACTAATTGAAGAGAGATAGAGCTCAGCCTCGAACTGAATCACCAGCAGTGGAAACTACAGAGAAAGCCACGAGGAGCAACACAAGTGAAGAACTCCCCGGAATGAGAAGGAATAAGAACTGGGATGTTGCTTCCTCCAGCTGTGCAAGTGCTTAAGCAATAAGCACATGACATTCTGCAAGGACAAGAGGCCAACGCAATGCCCTTAAGAGTCACAGGGCCGGCCAGTTCCATGGCGAGTGATGAGGCTTCCAGGGAAATACAGGCATTTCCTTCCCTAATTCTCCAAACACCCACCTCCAGGGTCTCAAAAGGGTTAGCAACAGAACTCAGTAAGGAAAGCACCCAGGAGTCAGTCATGTCATCTACCCTGGGTGTAAGCAGAAGGCCGCTCAGGCTGCTCCAAGTTTTCATCTATCAGTATTAAAAACTGGCTAGTGAGCTTCCAACATTTCTCATGGAAGGCACCTCCTTTTGGAAGAGGATGAAAAAAGCAACCTTAAAGCGGTGAAAGTAGGTCACAAAGAAGCCACATCAATAAAGTCTGGAAACAAAACAGAGAGGGATACTGTGTCAGCTATAGAATTGAGGGGTTATTATAAATGGAAGTCAAAAGTACAGCTAGAACCTCTCAACTGGTAAACTGATGAAACAGATTAAGTACACTCCAAGTGATACAGTACAGCTTTTCCTTCGTAAGTCTCCTGCAAAGCTATCTAAGTTTTAAACTTAATTGCATGCTTTTTAGAGTGAACTCGTGATAACCCTTCTGAACTCCATCAACAACAATAGCAGTCTTGACAGCAAAGATTTATGTTGTTGGGTATCAACCTCTCAACACCCCTCTGTCACCACAGCTTTCATTGGAGATTCATCCCAAAGCTTTTTTAGAGCCATCCAGGTAGGGACTGATCTGCAAACAGATGTGGTGGTGATGTTTTACAAGGGGATGGATATGCCAGCCAAGAGATCTCATGGCCCGGCCAGCAGATACCTGTGGTCATCCCACAGAGATGGCAGTAAAAGATCATCAGCCTGAACATACAGAAAACCAGGGCCCAGCAGTCCACTCTCACCTTTTTTTCCCCAGAATTAGTGAAACATCAAAGCTAATGTAACCTGTAATCAGCGCAAGCAGTTTCTCAGCACGGAGGAAGCAGGTTGACTTGATTCTTGGCACCTGTTTGTAGGAACACCTACCTGCTCATGGGGGAGGCTACCTTAACTCCTACCAGAGCACTTGCTGTGCCCCAGGCTGTCCAGTTTCCAACACATTCTGAGAAGAGATTTGGACCACTGCAAGCAAAACAGTTACTGTCTCTTGATACTAACATTTACTGCACTTCAAATGCTTCATACAGACAGGGATTATAATCGTTTTTTTTTTTTTAGAAATGTGTAAGTCAAAATATAGGACTAAGGAGAATGCCTCCTTCTAGTTGTTTAGGTATAATTCACAGTTGCTTACTGGCTCACATTTGACCGGTATTATATCAGCATTATGTATAAGCAGCAGGTTAAAGGTGCCAAGAAAGCCACTAAACCTAAATTACCAAAAATGTACAATTTGAGAGAACTGGCCAAACACCCCGATGAACTCAGGATCCAGATAAATTTGAGACGTGTTGATTCAGGTGAATGCTGCTCTTACAGCAAACATACATTTATCATTGACAGCCATACTGCATTTTCAGACTGTTTTGTATTTTCACCCTTTTCTGGTTTTTAACACAGAAAACGCAATGTATTCTGACAAAATAAAATAGCAGAAAGCAAGTTGTGCCAGAATTGGAAAGATTAATGCCCTTTCATACCACTTAGGTTTTTAACTATTATTACCGCATTCCTCTCAAATTTTTTTCCAGCAAAGTTTCAGACATATTTTCACTTTTACAACATGCAACTTCCCCATTTCCAGTACTGCTCTGGAATAAAAAAAAAAATTTGTTTCCTTCTTATCATCCCTCCTTTTGTCCTACACATTCATCATTTCTACAAACAGAGGCCATTTACTTCACATTCCTGACTTCCCTAATAGTAAGTCCAAAAAAAGAAATTAGAGCGGAAAATGCTTAACTTCCGTCTGTAAAGCTTGTCTAGGCTGACAAAAAAAAAAATAGAGGCTTTCTTCCTAATTTGATTTAATGGTTATAATGATTTAATGGCTATAAATTGAGAAATTAGCAACCACTGGAATCAAAATGAGGAGAGTTGAGTTAGAAACAGCCTCGGTTCACACTGCTCTGACAGTACTTACAGAATTTGACATGAACAACTACAGGAGCTTCTTTAAGCAGAGGAGTCGCCAGCCAAGGGTATGTGAAAGAAAACGAACATAAATATTTATGGCAAGACCATAAAACTTTTTTTTGCTACTTCACTATATGGGATATAAAACTCATTATCTCTAGGGAGTTGAGGCTATTTGAAAACTTCAGTGAGCAAGGCCTTAGCTAATGGAAGGAGTTAAGGAAGGACCCCATGAAATCCATTCAACAGGGTAATCAATCACCCCACACCTCACTGACATCCTAAGCAAGTGCTGCCAGAGAGCAAGAGAGAAAGGGATCCCATAAGCCAATGCCATTTAGAAGATAAATCTCAAACCTGGTTTAGAAGGATGCTGGTTTCTTTCCTGATTTCTTATTTTCCAGGATGCCTGTCAACTACCCACCATCCTGAACAAAAAAAGATGGAAAATAATTACAGAAACATAACTCAAAAGAGGAAATACTTAGTATTACTTGACGAGGAAGTCTAATGATTTCCTAGCAAGTGTGAGCACATTGTGTTTTTGGTGCGTGATGCACGTGTTCCAGTATATTTAAGCAAGTAGGAAATGCAGCGAAGGCAGCAGCTCGTCTGTGCAGCCTGAGGTATAACCTCATAATGTAAATAAACATCTTTTCAGGAAGCTTTTTGTCTCCTCTTCTTTCCTAGTGCCTGCACTGCACTGTACTGCTAAGACAAAATCCCTAACTAACACGGAAAACCACTATGGATCAGTCAAGCGTTGGCAAAGCCACCCAAACTTGTGTTACGCGCTGGCACCGGGTCTCAAATGCCATGGGAAGGATGTTGGAGCTCCAAGTGGTTTAATCACGGTTCTATGGTTTTCCAGTTTTGATCTGTGATCTATTTTCCTCCCCCAGTCAGCAGTGAAGAGTTACCTATCTGAAATCAATGATTTAGGCACCACGCAGTCCTGCTCAAAAACTAAGAAAAGCTAATGAGCTAAGCTGGCTAGCCAAACACCTTCATACCTGTGGTCCAGCCTGCTATCACCGTAATGAGACAAGCTGATTCCATTTTGAAGGTCAACAAAACTTTACCTTTGGCTTCTTGGGGTGTAAAAAAAACAAGGAATAGAAAGAGAAAGCAGACGTCACCACCTGAATGAAAGTCCCCCCTCTGAGAGCATCTTGCCCTGCTGACCTACGGGTCTGACAGCTAATAGGGTGTTTGAGAGGATTATTGATAGCCACAGAGGATCCAAGTAGAGCAGCAGGCTTAGAGGCACCCCAAACACAAGGCAGTGCAACCCAGGGCATGCAGGCAAAGCACTGTAGGCATCTCAGGAGATCTGGCTTCTGCTGCCAAGTTTCTTGTATGTCCTTGGACAAGTTACCTGACCTGTTTGTGCCTCATTTCCTCACCCTCTCAGCTCAGAGCAGCCCGCTCAAATAAAAGCGTTAATGCTTTGGATGCACTCACACAGCAAGGCAATGAATGGTGCAAGTAAGTGAAACTGATCCTTCCTCCTTTAACCCTGATGGAATTGTTAATAAAGCAGTCACCATTTGTCAAGACAAAATGGAACAGAAAACTGAAGCAAAGTGATCGTTTAATTTCTAAATGAGATTCAAGGACTGCATTCAGCTCTCTCAGCCACTGCTACTTTGCACACATTTTCCTGGAACCCTCATAGCACACACTGTGCTGAGTAGTGCAGCATCTGTCCCCTATCTTGTTGAGACAGTATCAGTGCACTAAAGAGTCAGCTAAATGAGGGTGTGAATTACCTCCACTTATCTCAAGCCAATCCACTGACTCAAGTAATGAGATCCTGAAGAAAGCAAGCAGGCCTTTAACTCTGTCATACAAGTATCAAACATGGAGCAGAAATCCCCGCAGAAGTGCCAAACCCACCTGTATTTCCTCCAAGCCCTCACTAGCAAAAGATGATGTGTATTCCAAGAGAAGAAATGCAGTTATGCTGTTATATTCCATGTGGTAACTTCAAGCTCTTCTGTGAGGGATCTCCCAAAAAGCCGATGTGTCATAAATTTCCAGGCTTTCCAACTTATTCAGCCTAACCCTAAAGAGTGCTGTTCCAGAGCTGGGGAACACCAGTGCTCTCTGAGGAGAGTGTGAAGCCGCTGTTGGTGCCGTTTGGCTCACTGCCATCTGGTGCCTGTCCCACAGACCCCACTGCCTTAAGAGTGTTTCCTCCTTTTCCTTCTCACTCCCACAGCACACAACACCTTGCAGCTGATAAAAGGACAAAGCTTGAGGTGCTGCTTGCAGGCAATGCTAACTCAGCTGGCAAGATATGATGCTCCCTCAGGTGCTGGCCAACGCCAAAGTGCTCTGCTGGCTACCAGGTTTCCACAAAGCCATTGCGAGCAGGAGACACAGGGCAGCACAGCTCCGGACCTGCATTCCTCGAGCATTAAGCCTTGTCTGTAATATCACTAAATTGCCTGATTCCTTTGCGCCAAGAAGGCCCTAAAAGCAGTCCTGTCACAGAACATCTCCTCCTGAAGCTCTAGAAGGTGGTGGTGGGTATCCAAGATTTGTTACACATGGATACAATGGACACAATTTTTTATTCCAGGGAAGTTTTGTCTCCTTGTTGGAAATTTCTTGTCAAAATCCAAGTAATCTTCCTCTTTTTCAGTATCCTGCCTCCCAGTACCTTGCTTCAATTCCCTACCACCAGAGTTAAGAAAGCTTTCTCAGACTGAATGCTACAGTATCTACAGTCTACCTGAAGGAATTTTCCATGCTCTTTTCATGCCATCCAGATTGAGAACAGGACCGAGGTGCAGAGGTTCTGCTGCATCTCCTGGACTGTTACTGTGAAAGCCTAACACTGGAAGGGATTAAGTCTGAGATCATTTTTAGTCACAGATTCCTCAACACTTCTCCTCCTCTCACCAGAGTACCGATTTCCATTCCCACACCTCCTTGGAAGCCAGGGCTGAATGCACACAATCCCCTCCCAGCTCCTGACACTCCACCGTGTAATCCTCCATCCACTTTCAAACACATTTGCCATTTTTCATGTTTGCTGTATCCCTTTATTCTCTGCTCCTGGCTACAAATGCCAAAAGACAAGCAAAGCAGCCTCTGTCTATACAGCACCAAGCGCATCTACAGCGCAGTACCGTGCAAATAAAACGAATTATCTTAAGACAGAAGAAAACGGGGCATTTTCAATTAAACCATTAATACCCAAGAATGCAGACACAGCGCTAGAGGAAGAGAAAAGGTGCAAGTTTTAATCAAGCCAGAAACTCACAGAGAAGCATATGCATTCTTATGCAAATCTGCACCAGACGCATCGCACATCTGCTGAAATGGGTGTCGTTTTCCCACAGTTTGCAGAATTAATGTGTTTAACTAAGTGCCTGCCAGTGCTTGCAGTGTAAGAGCTAATTTCTAATGGGGTATTCCCAGTAGGGAAAAAAAAAAAACAAAACAAAACCAACCCTTTAGATAATAAAGGATCTAAATCCAGGACTTGGTTTTACATTTACTTAAGTGCAAAGACCCCGTCACCTCCAAGAGCTCATTACTTGCACTGCTCCAACTCGCTTTACAATTAAAAATAATCCCAACTCTCGGAGAAGAGCCTTTCTACAGTTTCGTGACCTTTAGAAACCCTATTAAAGAGAATTAACAAATGCTATTCCCTCCTGATCACTTTTATAAAGGCTTCCTGAGATAGGAGCGTGTCAAAACACACAAAGCAGCTTTGTGAGAATTTTACAAACCAAAATGCAGCAATATTTCTTTTCACGTGGTTACTTTCCTTGCAGATACAATTTGTATTTCCATGATTACTATGTGTCTTCACAGAGGATTTCGAAAGAATTCAGATGATGGCTTAACTTCTGACCCTGAGGCTAAAAAGGCATATATGTCAGAAAATACTGAAGTCTCAGCTGTTTTTTATAAAAATCTATAAATATCAGTTAAAAGGAATCCGTGATCTCATAATGAGTCAACAGGTCACAGTTATCCTCTTCTTATCTTCCCTTTTTTTTCCCCTATTGTTTAAAAATAGGAAACAGCACCACACAAAAACGTTCAGCCAGAGATAAATCGTGCGACCGAAATACAGGAGTCAGGAAACCAGTGTTTCAAAATAATGTCATCCTCATTTTCCCCCGCATACTCTAGTATTGTTGATGCCTCCAAATATTTAGGTGACTTAATAAATTAGTAACCTAGGCAACACTTGCAACAACACAGCCAGCTGAAGGAGTCCAGCTAAAAACTACTGAAAAAAAAATTAAAATTTCATTTATGTATTAATTCCTGTCAGTGTTCCTTAAGAAGAGGAAAGGCAAACAGTTCTAATGTCTAAGGGCTGATTCTGCAATAACATTTCGCAGTAAAGCAACCAAGGACAAAACAGGCTGTGTCCAACCCTCAGCTCCACTCCAAGTCTCCTCTGCCAGTGCACAGGAAAATGAGCACAGAGGATCCATAATCCACCCCCTGCATGCTTGTAAGAATTCTCTGGAGTCAAAAAGGGGCTATTAGAGGAGCTGTCACAGAGCAGGCATGAGCAGATCACCTGTAAGAGCACTTCACTCATCTTTTGATATTCCCTGCTGCTGGCTGGCAAGGGAAAGCAATATCTCTGCCCACAGCACACTCGACTGTTTTTCATCTGTAGCAAACGCAGTCACTTAAAAACTTGGTTTTGATTAAACTCTGCCTTTCACAATGGGGCTCCAACTGAAAACATTGTTACTTATCATCTCAACAAAACTAACAAAAGCTTTATGCTGTCGGTATTCAACGTCTGTCCCTCATTCGGTACCTGAGCGCTACGATAAGGTCAAATATCACCACCGCAGGCATTGTCCAAATACTCAGGAAATGACATTTCCCGGCCCAACACAGTTTATCTTCCAAGCCTGCTTTTGCACCAACTTTCTGGGCGAGTTAAAAATAAGCCTATTGATCAGAAGGGGAAGAAACGCTCGCGAACACTGACCTTCCCTCCTTTCCAGCACAAGACTGGCTGCACAGATGCCGCGCAGCTCTCCAGCTGCCTTTCAGCTTTCCAAGGGTCCCAGCCACACCTCCGCCTTAGCTCCTGTTAAGTCCTTCCTAAAAGCAAATGTTCTCCTGCAAGGAATTGCAGCTCCAAACACACTCAGAAAGGCAGCAGTACACAAACCCCAGCCCAGCTACCTGCACACTCTCAAGAAGACCCTCAGTACCAGCCGTCTCACCTATCAGACTGCCTCGCTGCCTGGCTGCGAGGAGTTTTCTTGGTTTTTACATTATCTACACCGTTCCCACCCCTCTCTTCTCAGACGGCCTCTGGAGGACTTTGCAGCTGAACTCGTGGAGATGAGTGGCAAGGTTTGGAAGTGGAGAGGCCAGGATCCCCCCGCGTGTTCCGGGCATCCTCGGCAGGTCCTGCACCACCGCAGTGAAGATGCCGCCACCTGGTGGGACCTCCTGGGCCTCGGGTGGAGGCCGGGGGGCAGGCGGGACCCCGGGCAGGGAGGGTCGCGGCTCACACTCCCCATCCCCGCACGCACCTCTCGGAAAACGCCGGCCAGCAGCACGAGCAGCGCGGGAAGGAAAGTTTCTGCTGACGGCGAGATGCTACCTGTTCCCAAAGCCTGTTGGTACTCGGCCAAAGCAAGATGGTTTGGAGAGGGATGATCTTTGCGTTTTTAGATATGACTGCAAACAGTGGAATAAAACAAGAATATAAAAAGAAAAAGAAAAGGTAGATATAAAGCTACTTGCAAAGTCATAGCAAGGCAGGCTGTAAAGAACCAGAAACCCCTCAAAACAGAGTTGAAATCACTGCTATGAAAGAGTTGAGCAAGGCAGACAATGAACTGCCGGAATGGATAACTCACAGAAACTGGGCTTTTGAACTGAATTTCACATGATTAGGAGATGCTTCTGCTCAGTGCCCAAACCACAGCTATTTTTTAATCTCTGCATGACACTACGTACATTACCATGGCTTCAGTCCCGAGCACGAGCCTGGTATTTTCTGAGGGCCAATACTTAAAAGCCTGGAACTCAGGTTTGAGGCGGGCAGGAGATGTTTCTGTCTGGCTGCACAGGGTCTAGGGCTTCTTCTGGAGTCAGAGCCAGTGCAGCTCTGCAGATCAATATCCATGAAAAGGCACGGAGCGCTTCTAGCCTGTGCTTGAAGAGCCTTCTCCTTCTGCCAGGAGAAAGGGGGTGAGGGAGGAGGGTCATTGCAGCAGTGAGGAATGTCTCGGGACTGCCCGCGGTATTAGAGGACAAGGTGATGAAGGAGTCCACATCCTATCTGCACTCGAGTTTGTACAACTATCATCGTCTTTTAGCACTGCTGCTAAAAGAGAAAGACATTTCCTAGTCCAGATAAGGCCCCAGAGCAACAATGTCTGTTTGCAGGATGAGCATTCAAGAACAGACTCTTCCCCGTGCTATTTTTTACATATTTCAGCAACTCTTCTTTTGAAATTTTAGCACAGGAGCGCTGGCAGTGAGCATAGAGCAGGCACATTATCAATGAATCTGACAACCCCATCAGAGAAGTTTGCAACCTGTTTAGACACAGACTGTACATCAGGCAAAAACCGATTCTGCCCCCATCACATGCAACATTTAACACCAATGCTGTAATGCTGGCTTTAGAATTCATTCCTGCAAAATCCATGGATGTTCAGTCAGCCACACCAGGCAATGTAATTGCTCTGTTTTCACAGTTAGCACTGAAAATGCTATCTATTCGGTCATTGCCCTGCCTCCTCCTCACAAAACCTGTTTCAAAGAGCAGAGAAAAAGACCTTGAAACATGGGTGGATGCTTTCAAAAGTCAGTTATCAGTTTTACAGAGAAAAAAAAATAAATTATAGCATTAATCCAGTCAAGACACCTCCCCTCTCCTGGCCCTTGCACACATGCCAGGAGTCTGAATGGAAGCCGTCACCCAGAACACATGTCGATATATATTTTACAGAAACATTAGTTGTGTGTCAAAACCAGTTCTTGGAAACATCATCTAACAGCACTCACATGATTTGTGTTTCATGAGCAATTAAACCTATCACTCTGACAAGCAAATCTGCTGCTCCTGTCCACTATTCAAACATCAGGTTAGAGGAAACTAATTATATTTCAAACTCTGTCCTTGGGTAGGGAAACTGTATTTCCATGATAATGTCCTGGCTAATTCACTTAAGCAGAAGCTGCTGAACCTCCAGAACGCAGAATGAAACAGCCACCCTTGGAACTAGTGCAGCTAAGGCAGGAAATGCAAAAATAGCCAGACTGTGATTTAGATCTCGTAGTGAAGTCAGACAAGACCTCAGTGTCACACTGAAATCACATCCCAGACATTGTAAAGTCCTACTGTATTCACATCACTGTCATACTGCTGGCAAGCTGCAGAGACCAGCAATGATGGGATTTTACTGCTAAATTCTTTTCTCTGTGCTAACAGACAAAGTTTTACAGGTTCTGCAACCAGACCAGCTCCCCTCATGGCAGTAATTACCTCTTTGGACAGAGACAGAGTGGATGGCACATCACCGCCAAGCAGAGATGCACAGAAATAAACAGCTGCCTGTCTTTAAGTGGCTGCTGAGCTCTTCTTCTTTAAAATACATGTTTCCACTACTAGGGACACTTTTCAGACAGTCACCTTTCATTTGGAACAACTTCCCAACACGGCGGTTCACATTCACAGAGACACGTGGAAGAGAAATGCAGTGACATCAAAAGCTGTATTTCTTGCCATGCCAGAAAATGCTTCTCCACTTTTCATGTGCTCGATATTCCTTCCCTCCCCCAGCCATTCATGGTGAAATAATTAGTGTTAGTGTTCTCATTGTTTATCAGACAATACAGACAATAAGGCTAAGCTTTCTGCTCCTGTTTTCTTTCGCTATGCTGCTGTGGTTCCTCAAACAACTGTGCAAGGCTTTACTTTTAATCCTATGAATAACACTTGTCACTCACAGGTTTGTAACCCATATTTAGCTGTGCACAAACATGGCACAGTTTCAGCTTGATTCATTGTCCGCAAACTTCTCCAGATGTGCTCATGCAAGAAAGAAAAAGGCTAATAAGCAGGAGGAAACAAACAAATACTAGCTAATCCGATTGCAATTTCTTAGGGAAGGAGACAAGACACTACCACATCAGATTCTTTATGAGGGAGAGGGATAATGAGTTGTTTTTAAACACAGACTAGGAATAATTAGTTATTGTCCTTGGGCTATGAGATGTATTTTTACGTGCTTGGAGTGCGTGCTGATTTTTATAGCCTGTGAGCTAGCTGGGCCCTGTCACAGGGAATTTCTTCCCATTTATCTACACGTTAGTGTCAAACTACAAGCACATCACAACATATGACTTTATCAACAAGCAATGTTCCTCACTGTGGCTAATTTTGAAACCACATTCCTGCTTCCACTCATGGGAGATACAGCCTTGGGTAACAATCAGATAGGCTGGTGCCAGACATCCTCTTCTTAAGTACATTCTCATTTTACCTTTAGAAAGTATTCTCAGCAAACAATCTGAAGGAGCTCTTCTTGACTACAGCAGAGAGATATTTTTGCATAAGGCTGCATTTTATAGTCTCATCTTTAGGCTGGGATTAACAAAACCAAGCTAGGCAAGAAGCAGCAAGCTAAACACAGTGGAAACTACAAAAAGTCCCAAACTTCTATTACAATTAATTGTGCTAAGTATAACCTTGCTCATTGATGCACCAGACAGAAAGCAGACAGACAACCTCATCCCACTGCACCAGCTTTTCAAGCTTCCAAAATAAACACAAAGGTCTTTGAACAGACCACGCTCTCCAGAAAACCTGCAGCCTGATCTTCCTCATTCAATATGTGTGAAGACTCAGGCTGGTGGTACTCACAATAATTACCTGCCATCAGCCAAGAAATGCAGCAGAGTTCCTGCAGATAACTTATTCATGTCATCGTTGTGTTTCAGGAATAACGCAACCAAGTAACAGATCAATGACACGGGTAACAGAGAGCATTTGCTTCTAGTTTTACACGTCAGGGAAAACCTGGAGAACCCCGTTGGGATTCAGGACAGGGGAGGAAGATGAAAGGGACAATCACCAGTGTACGAGATGTTAAAAAGTACCAATAAAAAAGTGTTTTTACAGGTTCTCCATAATCATAGAAACATGGAACGGTTTGGGTTGGAAGGGACCTTAAAGATGGTTTTGTTCCAACCCCTCTGCCATGGGCAGGGACACCTTCCACTAGCCCAGGTTGCTCCAAGCCCCATTCAGCTTGGCCTTGGACACTTCCAGGGATGAGGCAACAATGATAATAATATCAGACAAAGGTAACATGCGCACACACCACAACTGGTGCCTTTTCAAGGCTGGACCATCAAATTTGTTACAGGAGGGAAAACAAAATAATGCCCGCAGCGCTCTTCACTCTGAAACGTGGGAGTAATTATCGTTAGATTACCAAGACAAACAAGAGGGAGAGACAAGGAAAAGATAAAACAGAATTCCCACTATTTAGGTGCTGATCGAGAGATTAAATCCGACTGCACTTCAGCTGGGAGCCTAAACAAACCAGAGGCCCGGCCACATAAACCAAGCTAATTTTAAAAGGTTACATACCAGGGAGAGTTTGACAAAGAAGAGGAAACAACCCCGCGTCCTGTACTGCGGAAGATTTTAACATCCTTTTCATAAATTACAAAGGCGCCAATTTAATACAGACCAGTAAGTCTGGGGCGACGGGACCCACCGTATCAGCACCTCCCAGGCCTTTAGTACCTCATTAATACTAATTAGATCCGGGAGTGCTCAGCCCTGCCGGCACCCGCATCCCGGGCACGCATCCTGGGACTGCGGGCACACAAAAGCTTCGGTCGCGGATCCCAACACCGGAGCATCCCGCACCCCGGGAGAGGGGAAGGCGTGGCGCGGGGTGAGCCCGGGGCTCCGGGCACGGGGCGGGGAGGGGGGGACGCAAGGAGCCGTGGGGAACTGGGAGCTTCGGCAGAGGGGAGAAAAAGAAAGGGAGAAAGAAGTTGGGGCCGGGAAGTTTTCCGCCGCTCCCCGCCTCGGCGCCCCTCACCGTAGACGCAGACCCAGCCCTGCTGCTGGCAGACCGACTCCTTCAGGACGCGGTCCAGCGCGCCGCCCGCCTCCAGCTCCTCCGAGCCCGGCTCCGGCTCCGCGAAGGGCTCTGCCGCCCATGCCGCCGGCTCCGCTCCCGCG